>MEHQ01002880.1:0-32340 GCA_008828725.1 Saccharina japonica
CCAAATCTGCACTTTGGTGTGAACCGTCTTTCTCGTCGATAATTAATTGCGCCGCTTGCCGTTGTTTGTACATAAAAGGCACGGTGGTGCTGCTGCTGCTGCTGCTGCTGCTGCTGCTGCTGCTGCTGCTACTGCTGCTGCTACTGCTGCTGCTGCTGCTGCTGCTGCTACTGCTGCTGATATTGCTGCTACTGTTGCTGCTGTTGCTGCTGCTGCTGTGCCCCGCTTGTAAACGACCGCGTCCTCCTTTCCTGCGTTATATTCCGTGTCGTCGTTTTTGGCCTATGCTTTTAATAGCCTGGATGTTTCATCGCGGCCAACCCCCCCCCCCTCCCCCCGTGACGCTGATGATGATGCTACCGGGCGATGTTGCCCGTGACGTTGGAGTAGTCTCCCTCTCCTATTTTTCCCGATTTCGTAGGCTCCTGGTACTCAAAACTCGAACGCAGTCTTTTGCAGCATCAGCAGCAGCAGCAGTGCAAGCCGTGTAAAAGCCGTGGACGAAGTATAGTAGTAGTGGCACGACGGCGACGACCGTACGATGCTCGCAGCAAGTCCCTGTAGAAGTATACTACGAGTGAGTACGATACCGCCGTAAGCAGTGCAGCAGATCCAGGTAGATGATGATGATGATGATGGTATGGTCTTGGCAGATCTGCAGAGAAGCAGACGTTGTAGCAGCTGTGGAGAAACTCACAGCAGCAACAGCAGCAGCAGCAGCAGCAGCAGCAGGTATCTACTGTACGAGTACGTATACGTACGGGTAGCAGCTCGGAACTCAGGCGTAGTATACATGGGTCCCGAATAGGCTAACATTAATAGTAAAACGGGTCAACCCAAACCTATCGATTACGCATGGGGTCATCTATAGCCGACTACGGCGGTGCGCGACAAGTCCCCCGCAGAATAGTACTCGAGGTAGTCTGCCGCGGTAGTGTATGCCCCCGCACCCCACCGCCTCTTCCATGTGAACTCCCGCCACCGGGGAGGCTCTCGCGGGGGTTCTGGTAGGAGGAGGAGGAGGAGGAAATCCCTTGCTTCGGCGATCCGCCGCCCCCACCACCACCACCACCAGCACCGCGACCGCCACCACGGCGAGCACCACCGCGACCACCACCAGCATCAGCTGCTGCTGGTGCTGATGCGCGCATCTCCCTCCGCTGCTTACTATTTTGGTCTGTTGTGTAGCTTCCGACAGCCACGCGTGCGGCTGTATCCGGAATAAATAGTACCAGTACGTAGCAGTGGGCGTTTTTTGTTCGGCGTTGATGGGGGGTGGGGCAGGGAGAAGAAGGGAACGGGGTGAGAAAGGGGGGGGGCGAGGGTGGACGGAGGGGACGGGGGGGGTAAACAGGGAGGGGGAAGGGCGGGGGGGCGGATGAGGAGGGGGGGGAAGGGGAGGTTGGGCGGGGAGGGGAGGGGGGAGGGGGGAAGAAGGGGGGAGGGGGGGGGGGTCGGGGGGAAAGAAGGGGGGAGGGGGGGTGGGGTGCCGGGGGGGATGTGCAAGTGAGGCGGACACATACCGAAGGAGAGGATGGGTGTCGGATCAGTATGCACTACATGTACGTTTTTTATATGAATTGTATAAACAACAAGATGCGAGTGCTTTACTCGACTACTTGCTATACTCACAAGTTCTATTTCGCGTCGAGTGGCGGCTGGGGCGGGGGCGGCGGCGTCGGCGGCGTCGGCGACTGATGTTGAGATGATGATGATGATGTTATGTCTCTATAGTCACAACAGCCGGCACATTATACATGGTATACACTGCTTACGCTTTACCAGGTAGCACCTGGCATGTTTGTCGTTTTCGCAAGCGCATATGTCCCGCCGGCTGAAAGCGGGGTGCTTGCTGCACGTCGGCGATTATTACTATTCGCGCTGTGTTTGTTCTCCGGAGTCTTAACTATTGACATGCTCACATATACGTGTGCGTGTACACTTTCCAGATGGTTCGTCGCCTCACGATTTGGGGGGGGGCGTACTCATGTGTTGCTTGTCTTAGTCCTTTGACCATTGACCACGCATCACTTTCGAGACGGAGCACCGTTCCTATACTACTAATAGAGACACCTCCAACAGTTGGGCGCTCATTACGTTGTATCCATATATTTCATAAGACGCGATTTGGAGTGGTGAAAATCACAGAGTAAGCGTCGCGCGCGGTGTGTGTGTAAAGGTGTTGCCCACCCAGGGAGGCATGTTTTTAGGGACGCATGCACAAGCGTTTGTGTAAAAAAGGAACGTTTGACGTGAGATTTGATTCCGTGTGTCCTCGACGACGCCAAATGTGAAGGTGTTACGTACCTACTGAGCTATATATAGGGGTGAAAGATCGATCGATTCCCGAGAGCCCAGGGTGAGCTTTATATCACGTGAGTGTTGGCGTGTCTCTGTGCGTATCGCGTGCACAATGTATGTGTGCGTGTGTTGGGCGTGTGCAGTCTTTTGTATCACAAAAACACACACAGGCATTGCCGTCCCCCCTTTTCCCTCTTCTTCTCGTCTCACCTGCGGACCGGAGGCGTCTCTTTGCGTTCCCCCCGCAAGGCGAAGACGGGCTCGCCGCCCCGCCGTCGCGAGAACGCCGCCCGCCGCCCTGCCCCCCCTCCCCCCCCTCCTCCTGGCCGCCTCCGCTTCTGCTGCTGCTGCGGCCGCTGCTGATACCGCCGCCTTTCCCCGCTGCGAACTCCAACGCCTTGCTGCTGCTGCTGCTGCGGCTGCTGTTGCTGCCGCGACCGCCGGCCGAGGGTACGCGGCCGCTCCTGCTTTGCAGGGCATTGGCTGGCAGGTCAGGTTAGGCTATTAATAGTATGTCACGTTCGCCACGCGCGGCGCAGTCGTTTTTGAGCGTCGGGCGGATGGTGATTGATTTCTCGCACTTCCATGATCTACGTCGTAGACGTTTCAGAGAGCAGATAGATTCATGATCTGTGTTCTATGATCTACCATATGAGAGGGGGGGTTCCGCCGGCCCACCGCTGCTCCGCGTATGCCCGGAATGGGCGATGCATCATCCGAAGTATTATATGTATGTAGATACTGTCTGGTAGAATAAGCCTAGGGCACCGCAAAAGCGAGACAAGCACTGCCAGGGGGGGGGGTATGCGGCATTATTGCTGAGGTTGGAAAAATTGTGTGCGATATAGTCGAAATAGCAGAGTATTGATAGTAGCAATGAACAGTCGGTATAGGAGGCGAAGTCGATGATCTTGTATCGAAACCCCAACGAAAAGCAATGCAGAAAAAAAATACGAGTAGTACATCTACTCGTATTTAATAGTAGAATTCTTAGGATTGTCAATAACGTTGTACGACACCACTTACTGCCGCTGCCACAGTTTATTGGCGTTCTCGTTATTATCTAGTGGATGGTGCGTGTGACGTCTACCCGAAGACATAGCACTGCCTGCCGCCGCTCCTGCGAAACACCTAATCTAAATAAACCTGTGACTGTTGTGCACTTATACTGGAAGGAAACACTGCTGCTATTATACTTATACTATACTGTTTCTACTATGTACTACTTCTGTGAGTGCAAGGCTCTCGGCCCACCAACCGTTGTATGGATATGCTCCGAATCATGATCACACAAGCCCGTGCTTTTTACTACGCAAGTGGTGATAAGACATGATAAGAGCAACAACTGCCAAGGCTATGCATCAACTACCGCTCACTGTACAATGCCTTTGAACGGTATTAATAGAAAGCCGGAAAGCCTATCTCCCTTCTAAACGTTCGAAACGTGTGCTGGGTTCTCCAGTACTTCACTTTCAAACATTGGGGGGCGATGTGGGTGCCAGGCTCTCTCGACCCAACCGTTGCATGGATATGCCCTGCGTCGGTTTCACCATTATTTCATTGGTCGAGGTAATATCATAGATATCTGTATCTTATTGTACTACTGCTGTGGTCGTGCGTATTCCAAGACTACTTGCCGTGTTCGTCAGCCCCATATATATGTTGTCCCGTGGACAAGTAGTATGACTGACGACACCCAAGATCCTTCAATGAGCGGCAAGGGCAGGCAGTCCCCCTTGCCACACTCTCCGTATCGTTTATCCACAGCTTGTCGTCAAGCCTCTGGATGCTCCAAAAACCTGGCGTCTCCTCGACGCTACCCAGACAATAAGAAAGGAAAAGAAAGGAAAGTGCCACCGACTCAAGCCGAATCTGAGTCCGTACTCATACTTCCATTACTACTATATGAATACTACTACTGCTACTACTACTACTACTACTACTACTACTACTACTACTACTACTACTACTACTACTACTACTACTACTACTATTGCTACTCAAACTACTGCTTCTACGAATACTGAGCCACTATTAATAGCTTACGTCCGCTGTGTTTTTTGCCGAGCTTTCCAGCTGCGAGGTAGGTCCTGCTGTTTGCGTCCCTACCGTTTTCCACGTGGACTCACGACCGTCCATCCGTGCAAACAACTTACTTGCGTTATTTTCTACCGTACATACATATGTACATCTGAGATTATGTACGTTCTTTACATTTAGTACGTGTTTCTCACGAGCGGATGAACTCTTATTGTTGGTTATCGCGTGCTGATAAGCCGAATGAACTGTTGCTGGTTGTCGTGCTGATAAGCCGTAAAAGGAGAAAAGCGTACCGGTACCTTTCCAAGGACGTTCTGCAAATAATCGATGAAAAGTTACGTAGATACAAACAGCACACACATATCATACTACAGTACACAGTTGCAGTATGTATTTCTTGCTCATCATGCATTATTGAATGCTCGCGCCTTCCGGATTAAAAAAAAGGGTTTCATATCTTGAAACAGAGGCCAGCGGGCTGACCTCTTGACAGTTTGACAGTTTGACATAAATCCCTGCCCTTTAGATCGGCCCGCACGCGAGCCCTCGAGCAAGCCACGGGGCAGGCCCATGCTGCCCCGGGTGAGGTAGGGGCAGGCGGGCACGATATATATATATATATACATATACGAGGTATCTACGTATCCGCCAGGAAGCAAGCCTTCTTTCCTATTAATAGTACGCGCGATGAAAGGAAGCATCACACAAAGCTTGCCATATACGAGGTATATATATATATATATATATATATGTATATTCCGGTAGAAACAATACGAAAAGAAGAGGGTCAACCTCGCGTCGATAAAAAAGGGCCTCGAAGCACGGAGCGACCTCGGAATTTCAGTGCTGTGTGACGACACGCATCATCTGGGTACGTACTGTACAAGACACCTAATAAGAAACAGGAAATTTGGTCCAGGCTGGATTTCTTATTCGAAAGAGGGTGGTTTCTACACTAATTTCAAGATAACAACCCCCGAAATTCTTCTTTTCCTCCAAATCTCAGGCTGACTTTCTTGTTAGCCTGTTTCTGATTACTGTAGGTGTCCTGTACTAGCTGTATAACATACAATTGTATCTGTAGCTCGCCATGTTGCTGCGAGAAAGCCGTGAAACCTGCCAGGTCTATATAAACCCCAGGGCATATTCCAACGCCAGCACGTACTACTGCTGTAGCGCATATCCTACAGGTTTCCTGGGTTGGATCTGTACTATACGTGGGTATCCAAGCAAAATTCGACGAGAGTTGACGAGGGAAGAAAGTGCTCAAATCTTCTCGCGATAAAAATGCAAAGCAAGAACCGTAGTGGGGGAGGAGGGAGAGGAGCCTACTTTGTGACCCCGGATCTGAGTTACGACTAGGGAGGGAGAAAGACGGAAGTGCGGAAGATAATAAATGGGATGGACAAAAAAAACAAATTAAATAAAATACAGAGCCTGCACAAAACAGCATTGATTGGTTTGTTGATTTGTATTCCTACGTATGATATGTATTTTGCGAATTATTCTGCGAAACAAAAAACAAAAACAAAAAATTACATATGTAGTAAATAGGCCCAAACATAGGTAAAGTATACGGTATAGGCTTTTGGGTGTACCGCCGTAGGTCCTGTTTACTATTTATAATGGTGCCCCGTAATCGTGCGATGGGCGGTAAGTTGCGAGCGCAGCACTCTTTCTTGTTGAGCCTTTTGAGGGAGCCAGCCAAGGCCAGCCACAGCCAGCCAGCCAGCCAGGCCCACCGCCGTGCGCGTGCCATGCGCCATGCACAGTCTCACCTCCCCTGGGCGCTGCCGCTTGACCTCAGGGGGGACGAGGCTCCGATCGACCGTCCCCCTCCCCCCCCCGCCCCCGCCGCCGCCACCGCCGCCGGCGACGGCGTGGACAACATGGCGTCCAGCACGACCCGCTGGAAGCTGAGGGCAGCACCGCAGGCGCCCCCACCACCGCCGCCGCTGCTTTTGCCGGTGTCTCTCTTCTTGCCTGTGTCACTCAAGCCAGCCAAAGAGATAAGCGAGTTGCCGGGCGGGGGGCAGGACGGGGGGGGGGTGTACTCATGTTGTGCACGGCCGTAGTCATATGACCATAGACCCTCGCATCCCTACAATGCCGGGACGGAGCGCGTTGGGTTTTCACCAACCAGGCAGGCCTTGCTTGCACCAAGCGCGAAGCGCCGTGGAGTATTGGGCGAATCACATGAAGGGTGAGCTGCATCCTGCTAAGAACCGCCTCTGAGGCGGACTTGCATATGGACGACAGCTTCAATGAGTTAATTTAATTTCTGGTGTGGCTACTTCCGGAGACAGCAATGGGTTTTACTATGTAACTGCCTCGCGGACGCCTTACCATATTAACACTACGTGATACGACCATTCCCCTTGTGCGGAACAAAGATTCTCCACCCCGCACAAATGATCTACTCGACCGCCAGCTTTGGTGACCGCCAAAAAAAATGACAAAAAAAAACGGCACCCTGGTTGTCTAGCTCCACGCAGCGAGTGGCGTGTTTTACAGCGTCGTTGCCAACCGACGCCAACCCAACCTATAAATATATCATATATTTATATGACGGGGGGGGGGGGTACTCATTTGTTGCACGGCCGTAGTCATATGACCATAGACCCTCGCATCCCTACAATGCCGGGACGGAGCGCGTTGGGTTTTCACCAACCAGGCAGACATTGCTTGCACCAAGCGCGAAACGCCGTGAGGTATTGGGCGAGTCGCATGGAGGGTGAGCTGCATCCTGCTAAGAACCGCCTCTGAGGCGGACTTGCATATGGACGACAGCTTCAATGAGTTAATTTAATTTCTGGTGTGGCTACTTCCGGAGACAGCAATGGGTTTTACTATGTAACTGCCTCGCGGACGCCTTACCATATTAACACTACGTGATACGACCATTCCCCTTGTGCGGAACAAAGATTCTCCACCCCGCACAAATGATCTACTCGACCGCCAGCTTTGGTGACCGCCAAAAAAAATGACAAAAAAAAACGGCACCCTGGTTGTCTAGCTCCACGCAGCGAGTGGCGTGTTTTACAGCGTCGTTGCCAACCGACGCCAACCCAACCTATAAATATATCATATATTTATAAGGCGGGGCGAGGGGGGGGTATTCGTTGTTGATTGTCTAGGTCATTTGAGCATTGACCACGCATCCCTTTCGAGACGGAGCACCGTTCCTACTCCTAATAGAGACACCTCCAACACTTGGGCGCTCATCACGTTTTGTTTTCCATATTTTACAAAAAAAACCTTGACCGAACATAAATACTCGATATCCTCTCTTTCGAGACGGAGCACCGTTCCTACTCCTAATAGAGACACCTCCAACACTTGGGCGCTCATTACGTTGTTTCCATATATTACAAAGAAACGTTTTGCTAACCTTATCCCCTTCCTGCTTCGCCTGTGGCCACCATCTATCTCCTAAGATAGCGATCGTTTTCTCGCTACTATTTAGTGTACCACTCTGCTCCATGTCACACTCGTCTATTTTCCTCATCTCCTCTAGCACATCCCTTTCCTCCTTGTACCTTTCACATTCTCCCACTATGTGAATTCTACTCTCTATGGCTTTGCCACATGGGCACATCTGTGCATCTACTTCCTCCTCCTCCCGGCTACTGGTATACCTCCTTCTTCTTTCTGGCAGGTCCAGGTAGGGGGGGGGGCTGTCTTTGTGTTGTCGGTGTCATGTTTGGCGTGGTTGTTGTTGTTCTCTTGGTTTTCATACACGAATTTTCTCGGGAAAATCGTTCTTTTTATTTGTAGGAGTGATTGACTTCAATTTTGTCACCTTTTTTTTCTGGAACGTTGTAGCAGTAATCGGGTTACGTATCGAGTTGAAAGTTTTTAAATGCAATGATGCTTGCTATAATACTAGCTGGTATGTAATGTAAATTAGTGTCGGATAACAAAACCACCATCTTTAATAGTAATAGCACAGTAATTAGACATGAACAACATAGTACAGAATAACTACTTGAAACATGACTGTAACTGACTGAGACTGGTGTGTCGGAGGAGGAAAAAGACACTAGTACTACAGTTAACCATCCACTTCCAAGTAACCCCCCCCCACCCCGGTCTCACCATTACGGCCCATGCACACGAATGAAATACCCCCCCTCTTCCCGTCTCGAAAGGATGCGTGGGTTCAATCTATTGGTCATATAGACTAGAAGCCACAGACAATATACGCCTTAGCTCCCCCCCTCCCCTCCCCGCCGCCCAAAAACAAACTGTGCACTAATTTTGCAATTCTAGTTCTAGTTCTGTACATACAGGGGACAGGGGTCACGTCCCTCGCAGGCAAAAACTAAATAATGTCTTGAATTAATAATAGTATACCTGGTATGAATTATTTTGAAAACAAAATGGCGCTGTATCGTGGCCTTGTGAATATGTGCCAAACGTATTCATTACGGCTGGCCACCGGCTGACTCAGTCAGGAAGCGATTATACTGCCAGTCGTCAAAATCGATCGGTTTAATACTGGATTGCAGCAGTATACTGCTGTCTCTCCTCTCTCCTCTCTCTCTCCTCCCGAAACGCATTTAGTGAGTTTCCACACTATAATATGGCGTGTTTCTTGGGCGTACGTAATATAAAAAACTGTTGGTGAATATACTGGCCAGTTCAATCAGTAGGTTTTACTACTGCCAGTAGATTACTACTGCCAGTAGATTACTACTGCCAGTAGATTACTACTGCCAGTAGATTACTACTGCCAGTAGATTACTACTGCCAGTAGATTACTCCTGCCAGTAGATTGCTACTGCCAGTAGATTGCTACTGCCAGTACATACTGCGCCAACAATGCCCAGCCCTAGTATTACTGCATCCTTACCGGACGTTGGTTGAGGAAGCCGCAGGGCACACCCAGCTGGGATTTTTATTCGGGCGTACTCCTGCGCCTGGTCGGAGGGCGGGTCGCCCTGCGCGGTCGCCGCCGCGGTTGTCCCCGCGGCGTTGGCGTTGGCGTTGGCGTTGGCGTTGGCGTTGGCGTTGGCGGTGGCGGTGGGCTCGGGTTTCCACTGAAGGAAGCATTCCGTTCCCCCGGGCTCCATGCTAGGAGGGATCCACGGCGGTCGAATGCGCTTCTCGCGAAGGGCCGTCCAGTCTACGTTGCCGAACCACTTGTGCGCCTGTTTAGTCGATGGCGTACATATTGACTGAAAAATAAACTAGACAGCTAACTAGACTAGAAACAGCTGTGTGAGATCGACGATTTCGCCGAAACTCATATTTTTGCTCAGTAGGTAATACCCTCACAAAGCTGAGTGTGATACTTCGATCATGTATTTGGTTGATGGTATTCGACGAATTATTGCCAGCCTTTTCATTCCGAATGAATAATGCCCTCTGAACAACTTTGTCGAAAGGCAAATGAAAAACGTATCATATTCCATTTTTATGTATCACACGTGCGTGTGATACCGGGATCATCGAACACACGATACTCGAAATGGAAATTGGCGATGCCGACTGAGTATTGGGGTGAGTTGACAAGAACGAACAAAATAGGACGAGGAAGGCGGCCACTGCGAATACATTGACAAAAACAACAACAACACAGTATCCCTACGTATGCGCTTGAAGCACGTGCTGGTACACGATATAAAATACACGTGGGACCTCTATACCTACGCGTAAACAAACAAACAAACAAACAAACAAACAAACAAACACAAAAAACTACGCATACGTACCAAAAAAAACAAAGAAGCAACAGACACACAACACAAGCCGCTGAGGCGTTGCTTCAGAAAACCCGCAAGCAAACAACGGCAACCGTTAAAACACCTGAACCCCGTCCCACGCAAGACGGGTCGACGGGTTCTTGTCGAGAAGACCCGCGAGCAGGCTCCGCGACCTCGACCCGAAGCCTTTCCCGAAGCGCAGCTTCTTTTCGGTGATGTTGGTGTAGATCTCGTACTTGGAGAGGTCGGCCGAGTCTCCGAACGGCGACGCCCCCGAAAGCATCTCGTACACCACGCAACCGAACGACCACCAGTCCACCGCTGGAGCGTGGCCGCCCTTGGGTGGTGTGTGGGGGGGGGGGGGAAGTGGGGGGTGGGAGGTAGGGGGAGGGGGGGGGGGGGTTGTAACTCGATTATTCATGCATGTCATAGTCATATATATGACCATAGAGGGGGAGGGGGGGGGTAGAGGAGGGGGGGGGGGGGGGGGCGGTACGTCATTTGTTGCTCCTTAGTCATTGACCATGGCCTACGCATCGCTTTCGAGACGGAGCAGGAGGGGGTGTATCTCGTATTCATGCGTGGTCTAGTCTGTATGAACAATAAAGGGGGGGGGGGGGGGGGGGGGGGTGGGGGTTGGGAGGGGGGGTGGTCGGGTTGTTGTTGGTGATGGTGCTGCTGCACGACTCCTGCAGGAAAATACCGAACTTCAACGTTGAGGGCAGTAAGACGTCAGCGTACTGCAAGAGCGGCAACGGCTTCAACAACGGTAAACAGCAGCCGTCCAGGCGGCACGAAGAGTTGTCAAGTCAGTCGAAGTGCATGCCATGGAAATCACCACAAGAAAAAACAGAGCATTAAATCAAATCGTTACCATTTTTATTGAGGTTTCTCTCATCAAGAGCTCGTTCTTGCTTTGTGCGGGTGTCATCTATATATATGTATGTATATAGATATCAGCCGGGATCTATAAATTACATGGGTGCTGACTGCGAAAAAAAGGGCCGTAAAAACAGCGAAGCCACGACAAAAATCTCCGTGAAGTGGTACTCAGGTAGATTTAATAATGGTTATCTCTTCCATGTCATGATGGCAACAAAGTCTACACTCTCGTACACCATGACTACTTTCACTCGGCCAGCTATCGTACAGGGCGGCACACACATGTCGGCGACGCATACACGACAAAAAACTATTTTTTCACCTTGGCCAGTTACGTAGGGCATCACACGAATGAACGATGGGCGACACACACACGAATGAACCATGGCTAGTTACGTAGGGCATCACACGAATTAACCATTTTTTACCTTCGGTCAGCTACCACAAAATATGTTGCCAGTATATTATTTTTATTCCATTTTGCCATCTGACGATATAAATGTGCAGCTCTTATTTCAATCATACCATTCACATATACCTACCAATCATACCTGAATACTTTGACAAACTTGAACTTATACCCAATAAATGCAGTGCATTTATCTCGACACACACACCATAACTCTGTGATTGGCCAGCTCGGGCGCCATGTACATGGAGGTTCCCATCCTGGTCATGCCGTACTGCTGTGCGTCCGTGGCGAGCGCAAGGCCGAAGTCGACCACCTTGATGTGTCCGTCCGAATCCAGCAAAATATTTTCCGGCTTAAGGTCATGGTAAATGATGCCCACCTTTTGTTTCGAATCAGGAGCGTCCGTCGTCGCCAAGGTATTGCATTCGTATCACACGTACACAGCAAGTGGGGGAAATTGGGTCTTTTTTGACGAGCGAATGCTACGGTAGGGGTGGTGGCTTATAACGGTGGTGCCTTATAGGGATGGTGGCTTGCAGGGGTGGTGGCTTATAGGGGTGGTGCCTTACAAGGGTGGTGCCTCACAGAGGTGGTGGCCTATAGGGGTGGTGCCTTATAGGAGTGGTGCCTTATAGGGGTGGTGCCTTACAAGGGCGGTGCCTCACAGAGGTGGTGGCCTATAGGGGTGGTGCCTTATAGGAGTGGTGCCTTATAGGGGTGGTGCCTTATAGGGATGGTGCCTCACAGAGGTGGTGGCCCATAGGGGTGGTGCCTTATAGGAGTGGTGCCTTATAGGGGTGGTGGCTTATAGGGGTGGTGCCTCACAGAGGTGGTGGCTTATAGGAGTGGTGCCTTAAAGGGGTGGTGGCTTATAGGGATGGTGGCCTACAGGGGTGGTGGCCTATAGGGGTGGTGCCTTACAGGGGTGGTACCTTATTTTCTGAGCCCCCTAACATGGGGAGCTCAGTATCTCACCCGAAAACGTGACTTTTGAAGAAGGTTTTTTCGCGCAACCCGACCGACGTTTTTCCTCAAAACACTATATATACTACTGTAACAATAGTATACTTTTAATAGTAAAAATACCAGATGTAATAGCCGGTGGTTGTGCCCACTTGAGGAGCTGAATCGGTCAGAAACTATTGCCTCCGAAATCAAACACATGCTAACCAATGGGATGAGAGTCTGACACATCTTACGTTCGTTGGACATGAGCACTTGCCATTAATCAAGCTAAAAGAAAAGTGTATGTGCTCAGCGCTCTGCTCACTCGACAGGGGTTTCGCCAGCGGCCTTTAACATGATAGCAGGGGTACAATACCTCGTCGTGCATGTAGCGTAGCGCGTCCGCAATTTCTGCCGCGTAAAACTTTGCTTCCGCGTCGGGAAGGCGCACCCGCTTGCGAATTCGGTACAGGAGCTCCCCTCCCGCCGCGTACTCCATCACTAGGGCCACGCGAGTTGGGTCCTTGAAAATCGGAACGTCGTTATGTTAATTATGGATCAGGACGTCGTTATATTAATGACGATAAGACTGTCTGATCCTATTATAGCGCTATTCTTAGCAGTACGACGCAGCAGTAGTAGTAGTAGTAGTAGTAGTAGTAGTAGTAGTAGTAGTAGTAGCAGTAGTAGTAGTAGTAACAGTAAGCAGTCGAGATGGATGTCAGAATAAGAAAGGACGTATTGGTCTTGCTATCAAAGAACATCCTCATTGTCGTCATCATCATCGTGATCATCATCATGATCCTCATCATCACCATCGTCATCATCATCACCGTCATCATCACCATCGTCATCATCATCACCGTCATCATCACCATCATCACCACCATCACCACTACCATCATCATCATCATCATCATCATCATCACCATCATCACCATCATCATCATCATCATCATCATCATCATCATCTTCACCATCACATTCATCATCATCATCATCCTCACCATCCTCATCATCACCGTCACCATCACCATCACCATTATCATCATCAGCATCATCATCACCACCATCATCACCACCATCATCATCATCACCATCATCACCATCAGCATCATGATCATCATCATCATATTCACCATCCTCCTCCCCATCGTCGTCAACCATCATCTTCGTGATTGTCGGTCCCTTTCGTTTGAAACACGCTCATCACAAACACGTCGTCCGGAAGTTGTTCGACGTACACCACACTACTACTAGTACATACCAGGTACACTATACTGATACCATGCGGTGTTGTCACCACACTACACGCGATTCAACCCTCTTTAGCACTGCACTCTCATTGTTAGGACAAAACACTTGGGATTGGAGTTAGATTTAGGTATAGGTACAGTACAGTGCAGCATGTAGCAAGAGGGTTGAACCCCCGTCATTGGTAATGTTGTTGTTGTTGCTGTCATTGTTGTCATTGTTATCATTGTTGTTGTTGTTGTTGTTGTTGTTGTTGTTGTTGTTGTTGTTGTTGTTGTTGTTGCTGTTGTTGTTGTTGTGGTTGTTGTTGTGGTGGTGGTGGTGGTGGTGGTGGTGGTGAGGCTGTGCATCGTTTGCGTCCTGGGAGACTAAAAACAAACGTGTGTTGCGACCAGCTCCCCGGCAACCCCTTAAGAACCGGCCTCACGTTTTTTGGGGGGGAAATGCTCGGAGTTAGTGTGGAATAAGCTTTGGAGATCTGGAAATATTAGCCACCAGGGCGAAGGCGAAGAAGCGCCCAAATACACTACTACTGCAGCAAGAACCCAGAGCAAAAACAGTAAATGCATCATGCACAAGCTTTTGTCATCATCATCCTAGAGGTATGACAGGTAAAGACAATACGAACGGGTAGTAGCAACGACGTGTATGTAAGCGAGGCGGTTCGTTTAAAAAAAATGGATCATCAGTGAATTGCTACCACAAATAACGGTATTTCTCAGAGGTATACCTCAGCACACAAAGTATCGGTAGCGTTAAGTACGCACTGGCTACAATACAACTGACCTGATGGACCGCGAAGAGGTGCACGATGAACGGGTGCTGCATGCGAGCGAGAGTGTCCACCTCCGCTTGGACGACAACGATGGACCTCTTCTCGAAAATGGCGGCTTTGCTCAACACCTTCACCTGCAGTGGGATGGCAGATAGACCTTATAAGCTGTCAAGTCATTCGAGCGTGAAACGCGTTGTTATTGCTTCAACCTTCCTTTTACGTATCAAAAGTGGGTGGGTCAAGTGTTGGTAGGATTTGTTTTACATGCACATCGTTTACCGGTACAACAACAAAGTGAGCTACGAATGGTGCTCATACGTAAGTATTGTAAGTACTGCGATTCACCTTTCTATGTTGCAGGATTCGGGCGTCCGTCTGACCCGTGCTCGCATAGCTCTCTACGCCGTGTTATTTTGATCATGGGTGCGTTGTACATACACCAACGTCACAGTGAAACGGCAAAACGGCCCGAATGTATTGTACGTACGTGGTACGTAGTTGTTTTGATGTTTCTTACCGTACGCACATAGTAGGCGGCGTCCTGTACAATATTGGACTGAGTTAAGGCTATTCATAATATACTACGTGTAGCGAGTCGTAAGCGCCCCTCCTTCATGGGTGCATGCGGCGGGCACGGGTTCCGGTATGATGGGAGTGCGCGCGCGCGGGGGGGGTGGGGTGTACTCATGCCGTGCGCGGCCGTAGTCGTATGACCATAGACCCTGTCATAGGCGCGGCGGGAGGGGGGGGGGGGGGGGGGGGGGGGGGGGTACGGGGATACTCTTGGGATGCACTGTAAATACAAGCTTTATACGGCGGTAGTCTACTGACCCAGCTGCGAGAGTTACGGGAGTCTATACGTAAGCCCCATGGTTGCTGTCCACAAAAAAACAGCGCCCGCGTTTCGACGCGAGAGCTTTGGCCACTATGATGCCGATACTTAAAGTACAGGCACCCCGGTAACGTGTCGTGTACCCCGATAAATTTCCTTCTTACTCTGATTTGTGCGATTATGTTACAGACAGTATACATAGACTACTGTACCGTACGTGCATTTCCTCCACCACGAGACTGAGAGTTGACAGTTTAATGGCGAAAATGTCCCACTCTACCGCACGTACAGTAAATACAAGCATTTTTTTTGTTTTGTATTATTTGCCTTCCGACCATGTGCAGGGCCTTATTTATTCAGAATTGAAAAGCTAACACAATCCGTCGAATACCACCAATCTCATCCAATTACTGTCGTATGGTAGAGCAGTTTGCCCCGATATTACAAAACTGGGGTACAGTAGTTGTAGTTAAACAACGCCTTCACCGCGTAGTACTCCCCCGTGAAGGAGCTCTTGGACAATCGCGTAATGCCGTAGGCCCCCTTTCCCAGGATGGACCCGTCCCCGGCGACGAGGTCTTTCTCGAAGGTGGGCGGGACGCGAGGCTCCCCTATTGGTGGAGGTTTCGCGATCCACTCGGTGGAATAATCATCGCTGATGAGGATGCACGGGGGACACGAACATAATATGATATGTGTCACGATACGAAGCGCAGCGGCAATCCTACCGTGAGTAAATGCCGCGGACCTGCTGATCCAACGAGTACCGACGTTCGGAAGGTATGTAAATACGCACATAGATACTGCTGTACAAAGACCGAACAGCGATTCCGGCGACCATTTTCTTGCGCTTTTTGGGTCTTTTGCGACAACGGCAAAATACAAGCACAGGACACCTACAGTAAAAACAGGAAAGCTGTCTCAGGCTGGATTTCTTATTTGAGAGAGGGTGATTTCTACACTAATGTCAAGATAACGACTTTCGAATGTCTTGTTTTCTTCTAATTTAAGCATTCTGAATTTCTTATCAGCCTGTTTCTTATTAATGTGTCCTGTACTGTACCTGGTACACCTTTTGTTTTCTCTTTTTTTTTTCTGCCCACAAGTGGAGATACCCCCAGACGAGGGTGGATGGGTGGATATGTACGACAATGATCAAACGTGATTATACCAGACGCTGCCGGCATTTAGATTATACGGCTACAGCAGTAGGCCTTATAAAAGTCCATACATTACGCGATACCTGGTGCGCAGTCTCACGTAGAGTTGTAGTAGGCTATGCGTACGCGTAGACTTTTTTTCGAAGCGACAAAACGATACAACGGCAACATCGGTTTCACCTATCTTTGTTTCTCTGCTGCTGCCCAGCACTTGTAGGAGCGGTCACCATGGTGTAGGAATACCCTATTCCCATTCCCAAGGCAAGGCCCCTGCATGCCGGTGCGTGCCTCACCCCCCCGTATGTATGTATGTAAACAGTATGCGACCAGGCGGCGCCCGCCGACGAAGGATTGCGATGACAACATGACGAACAACGAACGATCAAACGAATCAACGGCGAAACGGCGAAACGACGAAACGACGAAGAACCTGCTCACAAATCAAGTGAAAAAAAAGTGAAACCGAAAAAACGCCGCGTGTCATGTTTGGAACACCTTTTCTCCCTCAACGTATGCTCGTTCGAGAGCACTATCCACTTCGTTCTGTCGTAGCAAACTGCTTGAAGCAGTCCACAGAGGCCCACAGGCATGTTGCTGCTTCACTTGGGGGTACCTCTGACCTTGATAAGTGCTCCGCCGTTCGCGGTCCAACCCAACCGCGGGAGCCTGCCGTGCACAGGATCTCCCAACTTCGTCACCCACTTTCATCGACACCGAAGAACACGGTCAGTTCGGTCATCGCCGAACGCTCCCCGGCTCCATCCCGTCGACAGCGCTCCGGAGGGCGTGCCCAGCAGCCTCTTCACGTTCCGACCAAAATCCCCGTACGCGCGAAATACAGAAAGCAATGACGACAGTGAAGGAGGTGGCGGTGGTGATGATACCGCCGCTACTACTGCTGCGACGACGGCTGCTGCTGTAGGAGTAGAAACACTGCGCGCCGGCTTGGTGGAGGAATCGGACCTCAGCGGCGTCTCCGAGTTGCTCGTGGAGGTATGATATGTACGTACAGCAGCAGCAGCAGCGTCAGCAGCAGCAGCAGTGCTGTGCGAAGTGTGTGGTGCAAGTTTTGCATTGTCTACAGACCTTGCCGTTCCGTCAAGAAGAAGCCAGGTGTAGCCACAATAGTCGTGCGTACGAGTACAGCTGTCCGCAGTCAGTGCAACATGCACCCGTGCCCGAGCCGTTTGGCTGCCCCCATCTCGGCCTCTGCACCCACGGCTTCCTTTCGTCCGCACGCTGCAGCTGCTGCTGCTGTGCAGCAGCAGCAGCAGCGCCGCTCTCGCAGTGCTCTGCGAGATTCAGGATGCAAGAACTTGCATTGTTCATTAAAAATAACTCAATTGACTTACGAACGTATAACTACAACAGCAGAAAGGGCGTTGCCGCCAAAAGTAAGCCAGGGACAGCTACGAGTACGCGTATATAGCAGTACCTGGTACCAGTGTACCAGAGGGTATGTTCGTTTATACAAGGACAAACCACTGAACCACTCAGTCAGCGCTGACTTTATGGCTCACCCCATTGGTTTACCCTTTATAATCGAACACAATATGTACCTTTGGGCTCGATACGGCCCCCCGCTGATAACATCTTCCCGGGTTGACCAAGCTCCGACGATAATCAGGCTGACTTCGTGGCTTATTAGTGGTTTATCGAACAAAAGAAGTCGTTCCGGGAAATCCGGTCCGGTTACCGGTTCCAAATTTTGAGGCCGGGGTGCAACCCTAGTTTCCCATGTTTCCCCCCATACGTTTATTGGGTACCTGGTATCAATATAGTAGTGGTAGTATCAAAGGCACTATCTACTGTCTGTATATATATTGCACATGTACGTATACATCATCGGTCTATATAGTTTCCTTTTTCACGCGTGCCTGTGCCCGTGCTGTCTTCTGTAGTACGAGTAGATGCATCATTCCCAACGGTGGTGAACCGACCCCCGACCACATACATACATGTGGTGACGGAACAAGGAAGAGGAAGAGGGGGCGAGCGAGGGGAGACACGGAGACCACAGAGAAGAAGATCAGACCATAGTATTATCTGCCGCGGTAAACTTTTAGTATTTGCAGTTCACGAATAAATGCATGCTGCCTGAACTCTCCTTTTTTATTATTTTTACTCGTATATGTGTCCTCGTCTTCCTCACCTCCTCTTTTTTCTTGGAATTTTTCAGAGGGGAAAAATGACGGCAAAAGCGTGACGCTTACAGCTGTAATAGGAGCATCGGCCACCGCGTGATTGGGGGATAGTATACACACATTCATTTGGTGTCGGAGTTACAACCTACAGTACAATGCCAAGGAGTTGTGCGTCACGGGCGCGACACGATCCTACCCGCAGTAGTACTGCTCGGCGCTCTCACGTTGCTCGTAGGCGACTGATAACACCGAAGTTAACATTGGGTTGGTCGCTATCCCTTATATCCCTTATATTCCTTAAAAGGGGTCCCAAAGGGGATACGGCGAGATGCCATATAGTGCATGGTAATCCGGGTACCCGGGTACCCGGGTACCCGGGTACCCGGGCTGAAAGCAGGCCGGGTACCCGGTTCCGGTTCCGTCTGAACCCCCCAAAATCCGGTCCGGTTACCGGTTCCAAATTTTGAGGCCGGGGTGCAACCCTACTCACAAATCAAGTGAAAAAAAAGTGAAACCGAAAAAACGCCGCGTGTCATGTTTGGAACACCTTTTCTCCCTCAACGTATGCTCGTTCGAGAGCACTATCCACTTCGTTCTGTCGTAGCAAACTGCTTGAAGCAGTCCACAGAGGCCCACAGGCATGTTGCTGCTTCACTTGGGGGTACCTCTGACCTTGATAAGTGCTCCGCCGTTCGCGGTCCAACCCAACCGCGGGAGCCTGCCGTGCACAGGATCTCCCAACTTCGTCACCCATTTTCATCGACACCGAAGAACACGGTCAGTTCGGTCATCGCCGAACGCTCCCCGGCTCCATCCCGTCGACAGCGCTCCGGAGGGCGTGCCCAGCAGCCTCTTCACGTTCCGACCAAAATCCCCGTACGCGCGAAATACAGAAAGCAATGACGACAGTGAAGGAGGTGGCGGTGGTGATGATACCGCCGCTACTACTGCTGCGACGACGGCTGCTGCTGTAGGAGTAGAAACACTGCGCGCCGGCTTGGTGGAGGAATCGGACCTCAGCGGCGTCTCCGAGTTGCTCGTGGAGGTATGATATGTACGTACAGCAGCAGCAGCAGCGTCAGCAGCAGCAGCAGTGCTGTGCGAAGTGTGTGGTGCAAGTTTTGCATTGTCTACAGACCTTGCCGTTCCGTCAAGAAGAAGCCAGGTGTAGCCACAATAGTCGTGCGTACGAGTACAGCTGTCCGCAGTCAGTGCAACATGCACCCGTGCCCGAGCCGTTTGGCTGCCCCCATCTCGGCCTCTGCACCCACGGCTTCCTTTCGTCCGCACGCTGCAGCTGCTGCTGCTGTGCAGCAGCAGCAGCAGCGCCGCTCTCGCAGTGCTCTGCGAGATTCAGGATGCAAGAACTTGCATTGTTCATTAAAAATAACTCAATTGACTTACGAACGTATAACTACAACAGCAGAAAGGGCGTTGCCGCCAAAAGTAAGCCAGGGACAGCTACGAGTACGCGTATATAGCAGTACCTGGTACCAGTGTACCAGAGGGTATGTTCGTTTATACAAGGACAAACCACTGAACCACTCAGTCAGCGCTGACTTTATGGCTCACCCCATTGGTTTACCCTTTATAATCGAACACAATATGTACCTTTGGGCTCGATACGGCCCCCCGCTGATAACATCTTCCCGGGTTGACCAAGCTCCGACGATAATCAGGCTGACTTCGTGGCTTATTAGTGGTTTATCGAACAAAAGAAGTCGTTCCGGGTTTCGAGTCCGGCCGATGTCGCATTTCCACTCTTCCCCGGAAGGAGAAAGTGAACATCAAGTGAAGAAAACCACGATAACAGAATGCTCGACTTGACGGTCGAAAGTGGAGTGAACCACTTTGGGTAACATAACACGCGACAAGGAGAGGGGGGCTATATAGAGGAACAACCAGGCGCTGATTGCGGGCTTGATCAACCGCGGAGGATGTTATCGGCGGGAGGCTGTACCGAGCCCAAAGGTTCTTAGACCAAAGGTTATGGTACCACTTTGTGGCTCGTTCATAATCTTATCAGCAACATAGTGCCAAAGAAAATGGGTGTACCCCTCGTATGGAGCATAAAGTTGGCCACTATGTTCCCCAAGATTGAAAAATCCAACAAAAAGGGGTGTCTCGTCATCATCTGACCCCTGAGATGATGCCAGGCACAATACGCCATTATCTTGGTTGGCTCTTTTATTGTTCCGCAAATATATACGATAATACATGCCTTGCACTATATACGAGAACGATACGTATAATATGTACGTATGACGTACACCGAGTACGTATACGAAAACGATACGTACCATATTTTGAATACATACGAGTATTATGTTGCTTCGGCCATAGGCACTGCTGCTGCACAGCCTTTATCTTTGTTTGCCGAAATAAAAGTCGGGAAGAAAAAAGAGCCACAAAGTGGTACGATAACCTTTGGTCTTATTTAGTTAGTTTATAAAGGGTATATCTCGATATAGCCTCCCGCCGATAGCACCCTCGGGGTTGATCAAGCCCCCGCTGACTTGGTGGCCTAGTGGTTCATTTTCATAAACGCACAGGGTATGGTATGTACAGTAATGCTAGCTGTCCGCAGTTCGTGCAACATGCGTCCGTTTCCGAGAAAATTGGTTGCTTTCATGTCGGCCTCTACCCCAACAGCAGCTTCCTCTCGTTCGTCCGCACGATGTTGTTGTGTTCCAACATGAGCATACCGTACATTGTGCATGAAGCCCTCGACCACAGCAGCAGTAGCAGTGGCAGCAGCGACGGCGACGGCGGCGGCGGCAGCAGCAGCAGTTGTACAGAGTACCCGTAACTGCTGTTTCAATGTGTTTTTTTCGAATGTCGGGGGTCACCAGTTATTGCGCTCACGTGTGCACGACCGGGGACTGCTGTTCTGTTCTATATACGAGTATGTACACTGCTGTGGACGTCTGAGATAACCAACAGTATACTACCGGCGCCCCCGGTGGTGTAGTGATTGGACGTCGTGACTACTAAAACCAAGGTCTTGTTTTCGAGATCAGCCAAGTCGGGGGAGGTTTTCTTGCGAATAGCGCGAGTTTGCAAATTTCGACGCGAGTCGACGAGGGAAGATAATTATCGGAAAATTAAGAATTCTGCCCGCGATCACAATGACGGCACGAACCGTAGTAGTGGGGAGGGGGGAGGGGCGCCTGCTATGTGACCCCGGATTCGAGTTACTACTGGGAGGGAGCGGGAGAGTGGGGCGAGGGTACTAAATGGGATAGAGGACAAAAAAAAGAGAATAAAAAAAAAGCATCCTGCATGACCACGGGCAGACGTTGTTCCGTTCTTAAACGTGCGCCGCAAAAAGTAACCTGCGAACATACTGTACTTCGTATGTATGTATAACACGGTATAATACATACATAATTTATGATAGGTGTTCCAATCTGGCGTCGTATTGGCGGACGGCGATTTCAGTGAACTGGAGGCTATCGTCGTTGGGGCACCGCTGGAGATGACGAACAGATACATGAAAGCCGTGGCATACAACGAGGTGAGATAGATGCACGGTTGTGATCAACAATGCTGGGTAAGAACTCGGCATCGCTTTGAAATACATGATGACAGGAAAAGGAACGGATGGAAAAGTTGGAGTTGCGCTCGAACGGGTGAAAGTTGGAGTTTTGCTTGTACTGTACCAGGTATAGACTGTATTTGTACCCGGCAGTGGTTTGTGTCTGGGCTTGACACCGAGGGCAGAAGCAGGTACGGGAGGCATCCGCAGATATTGTGGTGGGGAAAGTCTCGTGGACGCTGCCGGCTTCCTTCGTTGAGAAGACCAAAAAGTGAAGAAAAAAAAAAAAATGAAAAAACGAGAGTGTACGACTCTGAGGACATCGAGCTCTAGTCTATCCTTTCAGTTGCGCAGTTGATACTCGTACGTACGTATATGTGTTCAGCTTTTAAACCGCTCTCAATACCCTACAACGCCCGGCACACTCAGCAGGTTGGTCCCGTGCCAGTCCTTCTCCCAGGGCGTAGTCATATTAGCGCCACAGCTTCACGAGGCAGCCGTGCTGTCGGCCCTTATCTACAACTGCACGTTTTTAACCACGGCCGTAGTAACCTATTGGCCCACTACCTACGGCAGTAGTAGTGTGCAGTGCGTGCCTGCAACATGATGAGCCTCTCTTATTACTTCTCCTCAGTCCACTTTCATTGCCACACTACTACTACTACTACTACTACTACCACTACTACAGAGTCATATGGGTGCTGATTGTTATGAAGTCCTTCCCATCAGGAGCTCTATACCCCCACCCATATTCCGATTTTTGAGGGAAGATGTACCCCATGAACAATCCCAATGGGTAGGCATAGACAAAATAAGTACACTTTTACCACTCTGGCCGGAAATATAGTTCCTATTTGATGTTCGCATCAGAGTCCAAAAGGGATTATATTCACAAACAGAGTGGTTTAAGTACAAATAAGGTTAAGGTTGCAGTTGTACTTGGGTAGTTTTTCTCAGTTCAGGAAGCCACGTTAATCAGAAATGTTGGGTCCCGAAAGTACCCTCTCTAACCGCACTGTAGAGGATGATACCGCACTGTAGAGGAATGCTACCGCACTGTAGATACATGCTACCGCACGGTAGAGGCACGGTACTGTACTGTAGAGGCATGCTACCGCACCGCAGAGGCATGCTACCGCACTGTAGAGGCATGCTACCGTACCGTAGAGGCATGTTGCCGCACTGTAGAGGCATGCTACTGCACCGTAGAGGCACGCTACCGCACCGTACAGGCACGCTACCGCACCGTAGAGGCACGCTACCGCACTGTAGAGGAATGAGTCACTATCAAGATACATAGTATGCACATATTGTATGCCCTATACCCCTGACCCCGCATGCCCTTTCCGTCCGGCCGGAGCAGATTTTTTACTCGCTCAAGTCGCGGTGCGGTAAGCGCCTCGAGCGGGGAGATTTTTCCCTCACCAATAACGCGGTGGTGCTCGCCGTGAGAGATCAAGCAGACCCCGCGGAGAGCGGCGGCGGCGGCGGCGGTGAGGGGGAGGTGATCGCGGTGGTGGAGCTTACGCTGCGGAAGCCGGACGGCACACTCCCGACGAACTGGCCCTTCCCAGTCCCCTGGCGGTCGGCGGTAAGTTTCTCGACTTCCGGAGGGGGGAGAGAAACGCTGGACTACCACAGCACCACAGCAGTATATACCACGACAGTACTACCGCAGTATTACAGCAGTAACAAAGCAATAGGTTCTGCAGGCAGTTTTGAATTGCGCCAATAGTGACATTGGGGATAAGGGCGGAGTTAGCGACGGGGGGGGGGTGCTAATATTTCTATACATGTCATCCGACGTCGTCGAAGGATCTGGACGAACTGACGGCCTTCTCTCGGTGCCCTTAACCCCACGTGCACTGCGTTTGGCATGGTTTTGTTATACGGTGCAAGCAGTCGTCTCGGTCCCTATCGTAGTGGTGGTGGTGGTGGTAGTGGTGGTGGGGGGGGGTGTAGTCAAGGCATGCATGGCCGTAGTCGTTTGACCATAGACTCTCGCATCCCTAGAATGCCGGGACGGAGCACGCCAGGTTTTCACCGACCAGGTGGAGGGGAGCGATCAAACGCGCTCAACAGGAAACAGCTTGAACAGCACCCTCCGCACGATGGGAACGTGTTTACCTCCAGTATATACTCACACCGTATATACATCTACCAATAGTCCTGCTGTGCACCGTGCATCGGGTACCGTTGTGCGTACTCTACCTGGTACCATTTTTACATGTTTTAGAAGAATGAAACGTTTTTCATTTTCTTGTGTTTCAGGAAGCGCAGAGCGTGGGCGCGTAACGAAAGGCCCATGTTTCCATGTACATCATCGCGTTTTTGCAGGTGCCAGGAAAGCGATGGGAACCCTACATGTGCAACCTCGCTGTGGCAGAGCGTCACCGAGGCAAGGGGTATGGCAAGCAGCTGGTGCGGCTCTGTGAGCACATCGCAAAAAACCACTGGGGGTGAGAGGATGAGGTGGAGTGATGGTCGCCGATCGCCGTGCGTTACCATGTTCATGCACTTATTTTAACATTCAATTCAAGTGCGGACGTTGCCGATATTGTTTATTATTATTTTTTTCTATCCCCGAGCAAGAGGCTTGCTTGCGTCCTTTATTTGCTCGTAGTGCGTACGCACGTAGGAAGGTTCGGTAGCACGGGCGTCTCTAGGGTATTTCGTGCGGCGTGCGTATCGTGCGTCTTGCACGTTGTCGACGAGGGTACTCTCTATTCCTCGGCTCGTGCTTGTGCATTGTTCTTTTTAGGTAAATACAGTCAAATAAACGACGGCGGCGGCCGTTGCTGCCCGCGGCACGGCGTTGCCTCGCTTGCAAAAGCGAGATAAATATGTTGCGTCCCGTTAAATGGTGCTTCTGTGCCTTTTCCGCGGCGAGCCCTGGCCGATCGCACTGTTGAAGTCGTCAACCTGTTGTGCACGTTGCACTAGTGTGCCCTTTCTAAGGATCTATGCCACACACTATATAGCGCTTGTCGTTTTAGCGAATCCTCCTTCCTCTGGAGGAGAGGGCATCTCGTTTACTACGGCCCCTACATAATTCGTTCACGACGCGTGGTACGATAGAGGTGGCACTTTTTGGCTGAAATTTGTTTCTGAATGATCGGGCTCCTTAACCCAAATTCGTCGGAATGTCGTTCTTGATTTGCAGTATTTTTTCATTGTACCGTCAGACCATCGGGTTGTCCATCAGGTAGCACTTGCATTTTTTTCCGAAGTCATTTTTTGAGAGAGGTACAGAGCTCCTCAAGTAAATAGCCTCAGAAAATACATGGGCCACCTCTACCATAAGACTGTATACAGGCTGGTTCAAGCATACCACCCAAAATCCATTCAGTGGCGAAGGTCCACGCCGTGTTTTGGAGATAGACCCTGAAATTTGGCGCACGCGTTTTATGCGCCCTACCCGAGACTTTAACGTTTTTTTTTTTTCCGTCAGATATTGCTTTTTTTTTATTTTTTGNGTGTTGGTGGTGGTGGTGGTGGTGGTAGTGGTGGTGGGGGTGTGTGGTCATGTCATGCATGGCCGTAGTCGTATGACCATAGACCCTCGCATCCCTAGAATGCCGGGACGTAGCACGTTGGGTGTTCACCGACCAGCCGACGGGGGGGGATCAAACGCGCTCAGCAGGTACTAACTTGAACAGCATCCCCCGCATGATTGGAACGTTTTACCTCCAGTATAAATTCACACCGTATATACATCTACGAATAGTCCTGCTGTGCACCGTGCATCAAGTCCCGTTGTGTGTACTATACCTGGTGCCATTTTTACATGTTTCACAACAATAAAACGTTTTTTGTCTTTTGTTTCTAGAGTTTCAGGAAACGCAGAGCGTGGGCGCGTAACGAAAGGCGCATGTTTCCATGTACCTCATCGTACTTTTGCAGGAGCCAGGAAAGCGATGGGAACCCTACATGTGCAATCTCGCTGTTGCAGAGCGTCACCGAGGCAAGGGGTATGGCAAGCAGCTGGTGCGGCTCTGTGAGCATATCGCAAAAAATCACTGGGGGTGAGAGGATGAGGTGGAGTGATGATCGCCGATCGCCGTGTGTCACCATGCCCTTGCCAAATGTACTTGCACTTATTTAAACATTCAATTCAAGTGCGGCCGTTGCCGATATTGTTTGTTTTTTTCCTTCTCTCCCCGAGCAAGAGGCTTGCTTGTGTTCTTTTTTTGCTCGTAGTACGTACGTAGGAAGGCTTGGCGGCACGGGCGCCTCTAGGATATTTCGTGCGGCGATGCGTATCGTGCGTCTTGCACTTTGTCGACGAGGGTACTCTCTATTCCTCGGTTCGTGCTCGTAGATTTTTCTTTAGGTAGAGGCAGTCAAATATACGATACGGCGGTGGCCGTTGTTGCCCGCGGCGCGGCGTTGCCTCTTTTGAAAACGCGGGATACATCTGTGGCCTCCTATTAACAGCCGATTTTCCTAATTGAGAATTGCCTTTCCGATGAGAATGAAAATCGATTTGAGTACTTTGTTATTGTTAAGAGTTGTATTTCGCTCACGATCAAAATTTGACCTAGAAAATATGATCCTCGATGGTAGGTATTGATCCACGAAAAAAAAATGAAGTCAACCTTGACAGGCTCGAAAAATCAAGGATTTAAGGGAATTTGCATTTATGAGTGAGGTACCTCGCGCATAAATCCAGATTTTCTTGGATCTTCGATATCTTGAGACTGCCGATGCCGATTTCATTTTTTTTTTGTCATCGATGGGTGTCATAACTGACAATAGTTTACATTGAAAAAAATGACTGTGAGGGAAGTACATCTCTTACAATTCGAAAACCAATATTTTCGATTTTCATTCTCATCGGAAAGGCAATTCTCATTTAGGAAAATCGGCTGTCTATTAATGGTTCTCCTGTCCCTTTTCCACGGCGAGCCCTGGCCGATTGCAGTGTTGAAGCCGTCAACCTGTTGGGCACGTTGGAGTAGCGTACCCTTTCGAAGGATATATGACGCACACTATAGCGTTTGTCGTTGGTAGCGAATCCTCCTCGTTGGGGAGAGGGTATCTCGTCCACTATGGCCCCTACATAATTCGCTTACGTAGTGTTTAGTTTTTGTAATTTTAAAACGAACCATCCTTTTCTCGAAATTCCATTCTTCTTCCCAGCTCCTGACTCTCTTTTTTGTTTTGACTTGCCTCGCTCACGTGGTCAGATACGAGCGCATGCATCTGCACGTGGACATGAACGACCCTGCGGCAACCGGCCTGTACTCCTCTTTGGGGTACAAGAGCATGGAGCAGTACGACACACCCTTGTGGATGCGCAAGCTCCTCAGCCTCCCGACCATTCGGTATCAGGTCAAGCAGTTTAAGAGCCGACGGTCTGGAGATGTTCCTCAAGACCAAGAAGGACTGCGGTGACCCATCCCGACTCTTGCCTGTGTCGAGCGGATCACCGACTCGCCTTTTGCCGAGGGCGGGGGGCGCTTGCTGCTTATGTACAGCCCTATCAAGTGCTGTCCGCACTGCGTACGTAGCAGTGGAAATTCTTACGACTTTACGCAAGATGATGGGTCTATTGCTGTGTGGGTGCTGGTTCAGTTTTGACGTGGTGGCTGTGGCGGGGACAGATCTGTACTACAGTAATAGTGGTTTATACCATCGAGAGGTATATCTTGTGCCCGGAAGACGCATTTTGCGCAGGCACATTTTGTCGCATAGGTGCAAACCGGGCGGGTGCAGGTTGGACTGCTGCTGCTGCTGTTGCATAGCAGTCGGGTTCACTTTCTGGCGAGGATTGACACGTGCACAGGGGGATATAGTACGGCACCACGTTTCACCCAATCAATGCTTGTAAAACAAAAAACAAAACAAAAAAAACACAAACTGAAACAAATTCTGGGCACGAATACGTACGGGTTCAGTCTCTGAAGCAGTTATAAATCACGGGTTGGCTGGCGGGTTCAGTTTCTCAAAACACACGAACAAGTGCTTGGTCGTGGCGCCGCCGTAATGCTACGTAGAGGGATCCCTTTAGACGTGTTCACGCACAGACTTGTGAAAGACGCTGCGCAACATGTTCATATGTTGCTGCAATATAGTTTTTTTTTTTTAACTGCAACAGCTGTAACCACAGTAGCGCTGAACAGAGTAGCAATCGGCGGTGGTTGTGATGCCTCCCATTCCGCAGCTCGCGACCACTTCGTAGTAGCGCCAACTGTACTGCTGTAAACGCGGTATATGGCAGCTGCTGCTGTCTGGTCACGGGGCTTGTATCGATCGGGTCATGAACAGCGTGGAAACATAAAACAGATTGTGGTGCGCGTTGGCGGTGGCTGGCTCTAAATCGGCAGACTGGAAAATGCGCAACCAAACGAAACGAAACCGAAGAGTCGGTGTAAAAAGACATCCCGCCCCACGCAGAAGAGACAGTTCGCCTGCTGGACCTCGGAGCAGGGTGCTTTTGAAGGGGGGCGGGGAGTTCCTGCATTGCAATACGCACGCGGGATCATACAGCTGCGCGCTCTGTATCATACACACCACAGCAGTACGCGGCAGATGTTAATAATCTCTTATTTATGGCCAGACTGGAATTCTTATGTAAGGCTGGGTGTGTTCCACACTATTTTTAGTACAAAGAGGTCGCGTTCTTTATGTTTTCCCCAAATATATCTCAGTCTCAAGTTCTTAATTGTCAGGTTCTTAACATATGTCGCGTACTGCACTGTGTGTACTCCCTGAACGGTGCGCGACAGAAAAAAAAAAAAAAAAAAGGAAAAAAACCCCCCCTCCCACTCTTTACCAATGAATTTGCCGACTACAGCGTAACTACTGTCTGAAGTGTGTCTGTACAAAAACACACGGTAGGCGTGGGAACAAGATGGAGCACGCAGCTGCTGTCTGAAGTGCTGCCGGAATGACAGTCCGCGGGCACACAGTGAAAAAGAACAGCCAACCAAAGCCATCACGTCAATTGACAATTGCCCGAATCTATCATGAACGTCTGTGTTAGGCACAGCATTATAAACATCGACACTGATTAGGAATCGTTCCACATTGAAAGGGTCTTCCACGATCAGGCACACAATGAAGGCACCCGGGGTGTCCGCGCCATCTCTGCCGCGTCTCTCTACAAAACCAGTGACGTCATCCACACAGACCCAACACGAAATTCAGGGGAAAAAACGAAAAAAACGAAAAAAAACAAAATTATTGTCCGTTCGTCACGGGTCGATGTCGTCCGTGCTCCGGATGGCTGCTCCGCGCTTCTGTGCTGCTGCTGCGGCGGCTGCTGTGATCCGGCGCGCCGCTCCGGTGCCACTTGGCCAGTCCTAGCACGACCACACTGACCTGCTCGTCCGTACTCGCTCTCGTTGTTGTCCTTCCCAGTCGGCTCCTCGCTTTCTCCCTCGTTGCACTCAGGGTGCTTGGTCTGGAAAATAAAATTTCTCGCGCTGAAGGGATTGACCAGTCCGAACTACAGCTCGTCGCCACACGCTCCCTCCTCCTTTGATGGCGAAGCCAGGTTACTGAGACAGATACAGCTCCCTCTTGCAAACACACCTAGGGCCGTGTACATAGTGTCCGTCCACCTTTCTGATGGCGTCTGCCTCCGCGCACAAAAGTGAGATGGACATTGCTGTCTACACCGACGGCCAAAAGGCCCGTGCATCTGAACTTTTGCGCCTAACGCACCAGTGCCGATCCAACTCTACCGCTGCACACGCTTCGCGGCGGGTGCGCAGCAGCAAGAAGGTATCGGTCCGCTTGAGGGTGAGCCTAGCCTTGCTCGCTAGAAAGACCCCCCCCCTCGCTATGGGCCATGCCAAAGCAAAACTTTGCCGAGGCAGCGAGGGGAAGAAGGGAAGTAGTATCATAGTAGTTGTAGATCATGATGCTATTGACACCTTTGTTCTTTAACCCCCCCCTCCCACTCTTTACCAATGAATTTGCCGACTACAGCGTAACTACTGCCTGAACTGCTGTCTGTACAAAAACACACGGTATGCGTGGGAACAAGATGGAGCACGCAGCTGCTGTCTGAAGTGCTGCCAAAATGACAGTCCGCGGGCACACAGTGAGAAAGAACAGCCAACAAAAGCCATCACTTCAATTGACAAATACCCGAATCTATCCTGAACGTCTGTGTTAGGCACAACATGATAAACATCGACACTGATTAAGAATCAGTCTACATTGAAGGGGTCTTCCACGATCAGGCACACAATTAAGGCACCCGGGGTATCCGCGCCATCTTTGCCGCGTCTCTCTACAAAACCATTGACGTCATCAACACAGACCCAACAACAAAATTCAGGGAAAAAAAAACGAACTATTTGTCGACAAATGTTTTTTTGTCCGTACGCCACGGGTCGATGTCGTCCGTGCTCCGGCGCGCTGCTGTGCTACTGCTCCGGCGCGCTGCTGTGCTGCCGCTCCGGCGCGCTGCTGTGCTGCTTGCTACTCCGGCGTGTCGCTCCGGTGCCGCTCTGGCCAGTCCTAGCACGACCAAACTCGACCCGCTCCGTCCGTACACGCTCTCGTTGCTGTCCTTCCCAGTCGGTTCCTCGCTTTCTCCTTTGTTGCACTCAGGGTGCTTGGTCTGGAAAATAAACATTCTCCCGCTGAAGGGGTCAACCAGCCCAGTCTTCAGCTCGTCGCCACACGCTCCCTCCTCCTTTGATGGCGAACCCAGGTTACTAAGACAGTACAGCTCCCTCTACCAAACACACCTAGGGCCGTGTACGTACTGTCTGTCCACCTTTCAGATGGCGTCTGCCTCCGCGCACAAAAGTGAGATGGACATTGCTGTCTACACCGACGGCCAAAAGGCCCGTGCATCTGAACGTTTGCGCCTGACGCACCAGTGCCGACCCCACTCCACCGCACGCTTCGCGGCGGGCGCGCAGCAGCAAGAAGGTATCGGTCCGCTTGAGGGTGAGTCTAGCCTTGCTCCCTAGAAAGACGCCCCCCCTCGCTATGGGCCATGCTAAAGCAAAAACCTGGTTTTGGCCGCTGCCCTTTTTTTGTGCTATTTCGATATGTCCGACAATTTCATGCTGAATGTATTCGTGGCCTTCCTTTCTGAGGGGACTTAAAGTAGTTAGAACTCACGAAGGTTTGTTTCTTCCTGAGGATGAAACAAGGCTTCAAAGGCTCGCAAAAACAGAGGAATACGAAGAAGGTGGTTTCAGTTATTCGAGATTGGTAATCGGTAATCGAAAATCGATCTATAATTGTATTCACGACATATATAATGCAATTACTTTGAATACGCAACCCCGTGATATCAACGCCGGTGTGTGTTATTCACATTAAACCTTCTTTTTTACCCGTCGACATCAAGCACACCCAGTGTCCGTGCCGATTCTTCATCCTAAAAAGGTACCAGTTCTGTGGTCACAAAAATACGACACAGAGATACTATGCTCAATGCAGTACGATTCATGGAAACCCTCCTTGGTCTACGTCAAAATAGTATGGCTATTTTATGTACGAATTTAACTGTGTATTTGCAGTACAAACAAAACCAATCACACAGAATCACATGCGAGTTTTGTTCGTAAGGATTACCTAAGGACGGGAAGTGGTGATTGGTGGCTGCTGCCAAGCCTGACAGTCTCGGCGCTGCCAGGAAGCGAGACGTGCGGCTAGCGAGACAGAGAAACAGCGCCGTTGCAGGTCTGCTATCCAGACAACCGCCTCCACAGAGGGCTACCCAGCACCCTCGTGGTGTGGCGGTATTTCCCGCCTGCAGTATGTGCCTATTAATAGTTGTGTTATTGGGACCCTGCGCTCTGTCCCTATGAGAGGGTCGAAAGTCAGGGCCTACGCGGGCTGCTCTGTCCCTACACGTACCACCATCTGCCCAGGGGCCAGATGACGCACAAGATTTTGAGTGCGGGCGTGTAGCCACACCACAAGAACCCCAGCACCATACTACATAATAACCAGCAGCAGTAGCTTTGCCTCCCTTGTGGATTCGAGCCCTCGCGGTTACCTGCAGCAGCGAGCAAACCCCGTACTTGCAGTAGTACAAAAATATGCCATACTCTGTCCATAGATATGAGATATATAGACACACTTACAGATATCTCGCCCAGGGATCCCTCATCCCTGCACTCTCAGAGCTCCCACTTCGAACACCGCCTCCGTTCATTACTTGCTCATTCTCTCTCTTTGTTCCCTATATACTTTAGTTGGCGAGAGGCTTCTTCCTCTTTCAGTTTTGGGTTCGTGTGTGTGCCCAGACAGCACGGCAGCGCGGGCGAGCCCGGCGCCATCGCGGGTATGGGAGGGCGCTGGCCAGTAGAGGGGGGGTCAGAAGGAGCGCGGTCGCCTTTTTCGTGGCTAGGCGTGGCGTGTCCACCGAG
>MEHQ01000217.1:0-14216 GCA_008828725.1 Saccharina japonica
GCTTGATCAGGGATCGGATCAGCGTCGTCTTTCCGGAGCCTTTCGGCCCCATGACCACCACCATCACGGGCGGAGGAACTTCTTCGGCACGGTCCACCTGCAGCCAGGCCAAAAACACGAGAGGTGAAAGGCATGATTCAAAAGCAAAGCAAATTGTGTACGTATGGTATTATATTCATACGTGTATGTATGGTATACGGACGCATGCTACGTACGGGTAGAGGTGCACCATAGTTTATCTGAGGGGGGTGCGGTCACTCGACCCCTTGAGAACTGGTCCCACGTGTTTGGGGACAGACTACTTGGAATTAGTGTGGGATAGTGTTTCCAGTTCTGAATGGGTTAACCCTTTTAGAACTGCAGTCCCGTTTTCGGGACAAATCACTTAGAATTAGAGTGGTTTGTCCCCAAAACGGGACTGCAGTCCTAAAAGGGTTCAGGAGCCCCGCCACTCAGAAAAAAAAAGTGAGTTTTTGGAGGGAAAAATCAAAGTGCTATCTACCCGATGACCAATAATCCCACGGCCCAGGTGCAAAATGAAACATTCTGCAAAGACGAAAATTAAAGTTCGACGATTTTGGGTAAGGAGTTTGGAGGAAAACATCAAAGTGCTCGTATATATCCGAGGACCAATCCCACGGTCCGAGTGCAAAATGAAACATTCTGCAAAGACGAAAATGAAAGTGCGACGATTTTGGGTTAACTCCTTAAGAACTGGTCCCACGAATTTGGGGACAAACTACTTGGAGTTAGTGTGGGACATTTTTTTCAGTTCTGAAGGTTAAGGAATCCGATCATTCAGAAAAACGTTTCAGCCAGAAAAAGGTATACCTTGTACCTCTATCATCGTAGCACCCGTCTACGTTTTTAATTGTACGAATTGTATACATAACGTCGAAATTCAAGGTTGATTTTATCATGTCGATGGGGACAAAAAAAAAAAAAAAAACACGAAATCGTGCTGTTGTTGGTTGGTTGATTGGTTGACAAGACAGCTCCACCTTGGTTTCTCTCGAACGGTTTAAGCATGCTTAACCCGTTTACTACTATTGAGATTTCCCTATCGTACATACACCTATATATGTAAATCTGACCCTTAATTCCAATTGTTTAGTTCACACACTGGGAGTGCACTCCTATGCGGGTTGTATATATAACCCAGAGTCGAAACCCAGAGTCGATATATGTTGTTAAATCTGCACGATGGAATCGCCGACAGGGTATATAGTATACAGTATATAGGGAGATGGCGGTCATGAGGAGTGGGGGGGGAGGGGTGTACTCATGTCGTGCATGGCCGTAGTCGTGTGGAGGGAGGGGCGGGGGGGAGGGGATGGGGGGGGGGTGCTTATTCATAGCGCGTCGGCGCTGAAACGGGTACCACCATCGCCGCGCAGAATATCCCCGCCAACAGCAACAGCAACACAAACAACAACGAAAAAACATCAACAGCAACAACAAAAGCAGCACCATCGATCGCAACAACAACAACAACACTAACAACAACAGCGACAACACAACAAACAGCACCACCAACAGCAACAACAACAGCAAAGACAACGATACCAACAACTACCACTACAACAGCAGCACCAACACCAACACCAACAAGAACAACAACCACCCCACCAACCCCCCCCNGCATCCCTACAACGCCGGGACGGAGCATGTCGGGTTTTCATCGACCAGGCAGAATCGACGGAGAGATAGGGGGGTGAACTTCATTTTTATGCATGGCCGTAGTCGTATGATCATAGACCCTCGCATCCCTACAACGCCGGGACGGAGCATGTCGGGTTTTCATCGACCAGGCAGAATCGACGGAGAGATAGGGGGAGGGACAAATACAGATATACATGTGCAGTCAGTATGTACGGGGACAGCGACAAATGCACAGGAAAGGACAGAAACTCGGAAACTTACACGCAGACACAAGACAGAATGCACAGACACAAAAAACGGTATTCCTCCACCTTCATCTCCATCTCCATCTCCGACGCCTACCCTCCACCCCCCCATCTCCCATTTCCATCTCCACTTGCCATTTCGTCCACAGCTCGTAACTGTGCGTTAGATTGGCAGGCCTTTATTTTCTTACGATAACTTTTTTTTGTTTTTTGTTTTTGTTTTTTGTTTTTTGTTTTTGTTTTTTGTTTTTACGATAACTTTTTTTTGTTTTTTGTTTTTGTTTTTTGTTTTTTGTTTTTGTTTTTGTTTTAGGTGAATCGGCCGGCCAACTGAAACCAAAACGAAAAACGAAAAACAAAAGGTCTCGCTCGCTCACCTTGCCCGCCTTGTCCTTCTTCTTGTTGGCCTTAGCGCCCGAGGTCGAAACGCGGTGAGGCTTCTTGACATCCTTCGTCAGGGAAATAGCGTCCGACATAGCGCCGTCCTAATCCCTCCTTTCACGGCTAAAACTGCCCACTCCCCTGCACCCCTCCGCTCTTTCCCTCCTTGCGATCCGGCAAGGCAAAAAAGTAAGTATGCCCCCCCCTCCCACCCCTGTTTTGGACGAGAAAATGCCTTCCAATGTAGTAGTGGTGGGTAGGCGTCGGCTTATTTTAGCCAGATTGTGACCTGAAGGTAGAGGCCGGGGGAGGGGCGGGGGGGGTGGTTGTTGTCAGTCTTCGTATACTTCAGTATAGTACGTATATAGTACCAAGGGTGCCGAAAGCTGAATTACTGAGTACTCGCGAGCAAAAAGGACCTGAGTTTTCGCGAGTCGCACGAGGAGTAAAAATAAATAAATTGCTGAGTACTCGCGAGTTCCAGAGTCCCCGTACGATAGCACTCAGGTCATAGGTATGTTACTTACATACCCCGGTATGTAGTGATCTAAGCACAGCGCAAAACCGGCATAACTTGTGTGTTTGTTCAGTCACTTTTTTTTTGGTATTGTTATTATATCGTTTGCTCCTCCCCATACTTGAAAAAAAGCGGAAAATATCTGGCTCAAGTACGTACCTACTTGCTGTCAGCTGAAAATTAGTGGGTACTCGTGTGCACCACGAGTACCAAAACAAGCTGAAATAACGGAGTAGTCGCGAGTACCACGAGTGCCAAGAGCTGAAATGACTGAGTACTCGCGAGACCCACGAGTACCAAAAGGCTGAAATTACTGAGTACTCGCGAGTACCACGAGTACCACGAGTACCAAAAGCTGAAATTACTGAGTACTCGCGAGTTCCACGAGTACCAGAAGCAAAAACTGACTGAGTGCTCGCCAGTCCCACGAGTATGAAAAGCGGAGAATCCTGAGTACTCACGAGTTTAACGAGAACCAAAAGCTGAAATGTCTGAGTACTCGCGAGCACCACGAGGGCCAAAAGCTGAAATTACCGAGTACTCGCGAGTCCCACGCGTACCAAACGCTGAAATGACTGAGCACTCGCGAGTACCCACGAGTGCCCGAAGCTGAAATGACTGAGTTCTCGCGAGTACCACGAGTGCCAAAGGCTGAAATGACCGAGTACTCGCGAGTGCCACGAGTACCAAAAGCTGAAATGACCGAGTACTCGCGAGTACCACGAGTACCAAAAGGCTGAAATTACTGAGTACTCGCGAGTACCACGAGTACCAAAGCCGAAATTACAGAGTACTTGCGAGTTCCACGAGTACCAAAAGCTAAAATTGACTGAGTGCTCGCCATTCCCACGAGTATCAAAAGCGGAGATTCCTGAGTACTCACGAGTTTAACGAGAACCAGAAGCTGAAATGTCTGAGTACTCGCGAGTATCACGAGTGCCAAAAGCTAAATGACCGAGTACTCGCGAGTCCCACGAGTACCGAAAGTTGAAATAACGGAGTAGTTGCGAGTACCACGAGTACCAAAAGCTTGAAATGACTGAGTACTCGTGAGTACCACGAGTATCACCACAAGCAGATAATACAGAGTACTCACGAGTTTCACAGATACCAAAAGCTGAACTGACCGACTGCTGTAGTAAACGCGAGTACCACGAGTACCTCAAATCTGAAATGACGGAGTACTCGCGAGTCCCACGGGTACCAAAAGCTGAAACCATTGAGTACACGCGAGTCCCACAGTTACCAAAAGTTGAAATAACGGAGTACTCGCGAGTACCACGAGTGCCGAATGCTGAAATTGCCGAGTACTCGCGAGTACTCGCGAGTACCAAAAACTGAACTGGCTGGAACTCACGGGTACTGGTACTCTGACGTCCTTTGCAGCAATGTTGCCTGGTAGGTATATATGAACACAGACCGATTGTTGCGCTCGTACGTACAGACTACGAGTAACCTTAGCACGACGGCACACCGCAGGAGCCAGGGCTGGCGGTCAGGTCTCCCTTGCGCTATGTAGACATCACTGGTCAGCGTACAGCAGTACTCGACCTTACAGCAACAGCGGCTTGGCAGCGGCATTGGCTGCGTACGTATCTACTGTAGAGCATACCTGGTACGACGTAGGTGTGTAACGTGCTTCACCAACAAGTGGGTTCGGAGTGAGCTTGTGAATGCGAACAACAAACCCTGCGGTTAGTTATATACGTATCGGTATGTTACAGCGTTACACACGTCCTGGACTGATGGGTAACGGCTCGTGGCTGATCAAAAGCAGCAGCATTTTGATACACATTATATTATATGTCTAGTATACCTCTGCTGTTGTCCATGCACCATGCACATGTTGGCTGTGCGTACACCAATGTTTGCCTGGTGCCTGGTATGATATGTATGCAGTACGTAAAGACTACGAGTAACCTCTCAGGGCGACGGCACACCGCAGGTAGCCTGTAGCAGCCAGTGCTGCTCCTAGACCCACACCGTGAGGCAATGCAAACTCCGACGTCGATAGCACCACCAAGAGCTCGAGCACCGCCCGCAGAAGCCACTTGGCCACACACAGCACACCCTTCAACATTCAATAGGCAAAAACAGGCGAGGCAAGGGACGCCTGAAGCCTGTACGAGCCCACATCAACCCACCTTATTCTCTTGCGGTGTAGGACACAGCAGATTCAGCGCTCCACCACTGGCCAGCAAGCACCAACAACGGCAACAATCTCCAGATTAGAAGCCTCACTACCAGGGAAACGGAAACCACCAGCTCCACCTCCGAGATGTCTCACGAGGCGGCGGACACGAGGGTCACGGCGGTTGGGTGTTGGGTGGCCGCGGGACTCGAGGCTACAAGTCAAAACGCGGCGCAACCTAAAGAAACACGCCACTGGAACTTATCGAACTCCCACGATTGATTTGAAACATCATGTCACGTGTCACGAACCTACTGCTGCTGTACGTTTGGTAGTGCACACAGCAAGAGCTTTTCGCTACGCAACTACCATGAGGGTCTTTGCTGCTGGAATCGGGCTAGCCCTGGCTGTTTTCCCAGGTGCGTGTGGAATCGTATGCACCTGTGAGAGTGTCTTCATGTGTAACCAGTCACTTGTGATGCTAACTTATCACTCTGGACGGTAACATAATGACCGTTTTATAGTTACATTAAAGATAAAACGGGTATTATATTTACGGTCATACGGTCATAGTCGTGTTTTTGTTATATTTCTGGCACGCATGCCATCTTGCCCACAGGGCGTCATCCTCTCGTACCCTCTACTGTACCTATCATACGTTACGTACAAAACGACATCGAACTTGCATGCAACCGCCACGCCGAGCGCGAGGTATGGCCAGGGGTAGATATCCACTGTTTTTTTGCGTTCCTGGTAGAGCAGGACGGACACGCAGAGGCTTGCTGCGGCGAGTCCGACCGGTATCGTATTGTCGACGGCGATAATACTGCTGCTGCTATATACGTTGTCGATCAGCTGCACCCATGCTTATCAAACTATGTACTCGTACCTCTCGGATGTACTACTGTACCTGGTATTAAATAGTACACGCTTTGGGAAATGGATTGCGGTCGAGGTCCAGCAGTAGGTAGCCCACTTTAAGGGACCCTTCGTGTTAATAGTGCGTTCGGGGTTGGAAGTCCCTCATATACCAACGTCCCTTATTAGAGTTGATATACTGGCCCCTTACAGTCAATAGTGGGCTAAAACGGTGCCTACGTAGAATTTTGAGGTCCCTATTATACCGTTTTCCCTTACCGCGGGGTCCCTCAAAGAGGGCCCACCTACTGCACACCGTCACAGACAGGGCCATAACGTACAGACGCCGGACAAATCATCTACAGATAGATCATCTACAGATCATCTACAGTAGATCATACGCAGATATATCATCTACTACTAAAGATCCTACCGTGCCGTTGTTATGAGATCTTGTGCGGGATCTGTAGCGTAGTACAGGTCCAACCCAGAGCTACTGGTAGACCACGCACAAATTATACGGCTTCCACCCGCGGCAACATGGGCAGTTGATATATAGATTACTCAAGATCAAGGATATATAAGGTATGCGTACATATCTGCCATGAAGATCTATAAGTATAATCGACGATTTCCCCGAGGTGTTCAACGTTATGTACAACGATGCAGCAGCGCTCGTCGCACTTTTTTTTTTGGTTCGTTCCCATTCATTATCTTCGCACTTCTTTCCTCTCTCCCTTCGATTATTAGTCGTAACTCAGATCCAGGGTCACTCGTAGGTAGGCCCTTCTCCTCCCTCCCCACTACGGTTCGCACACTATCATTTCAAATGATTACTGTTGTAAATCTGCACCCCTTGGGGGACATCTTGTTCATACACCTTCGTTATATAGGTGGTATGTAGCACAAAGTGGGCTTGCGCTGATACTTGGAAGGACGCATGCTACGATAGAGGTGCACCATGTTTTTTCTGAGTTCCTCACTTAAGGAGCGTCATACCTCACCGAAAAACGATTTTGGAGGGGGAATAAAAGTGCTACCGGGTGAAAAATATCATGATCGAAGTACATTCTTAAACATATTTCGTCACAAGAATGAAAGTCCGACGAATTTGGGTTAAGAAGCCCGATCGTCCAGAAAATGATTCAGCCAAAAGTGCTACCTCTACCGTAGCACGCGTCGAAGTATATATATATGCAGTGGTTAACCTACAGCAGTAACTGGCTGATGCTTGGAAAGCGAAGAAGAGTAGGGGACTGATAATCACGACTACGTAGGCGATATTTAAATCACGACAACGGGAACGTTTACGAGCCATCCCCGAGTTTTAGGCCTTCCCCGTACTCGTAGTCGTGATTTAAATCTCGCCGTACGTAGGCGTGATTTTCAGTTCCCGTGGAAAAGTGCCGCTTGGCAGGGCCAAAAGCAGGCACACGCGAAAAGGCAGGAGAGGGACGCACGTCAATATTGAACACTACCGACCTTGATCATTGCGCCGCATCCTATTATGTACGTGCTGCTCGTTTCGTGCTGGCAAAGAATGCGTAGATAGATCGCACACGCAGTGCTGCCTGTTATGCTTGTGCTGCTATGTACAGCAGTATTCAATAATACTGTAAATGGACTATTTCATAGATAGGCTGCTGTACTGCAGTCGCTACTGAACGCTGATCACGACAGCTGTTGCCAATTTCTCAACCGTGTACTGTAACCCATAAATATATGCGCCTTTCGTACTCGTAGGGCACCCCTTTATTATTATTTTTAATTTATTTTCACCCCTTTCATTATCTTCGCCCTTCTTTTCTCTCTCCTTCCTATTAATAGTCGTAACTCAGATCTGGGGTCACAAAGTAGGCTCCTTTCCCTCCTCCCCCACTACGGTTCGTACCTTGGGTTTTTATCGCGAGAAGACTTCAACCCCCTTTCTTCCCTCGTCAACTAGGTTCCATTAATCCCATTGCGATCAGCACCACACACAGATATATACACACTCCGCGCCACAACAAGACAATGCAGCCGTACGAAGCACGAAAAGGAGACATCGGTTACTGCAGATAGTAAAAAACGTACTATAGTATACAGCAGTGGTGTACCCGTTTTAACCCTTTACCCCATTCAGAACTGAATAAAAAACTCCCACATTAATTCCAAGTAGTTTTTCCCCAAAATCGTGGGACAGTTCGTAAGCGGTTAAGAACTGGTCCCCCGTTTTGGGGGACAAACTACTTGGAATTAGTGTGGGATAAGTTTTTCAGTTCCGAATGGGTTTTAAGACCATCCGGTTTAAGGTCATATATAGCAGAGATAAGACCAAGTAAATCGGCTTGTCAAAGAGCAAAAAAAATGTACTTCAAATTATTATGGTCAGTAGTAAAAGATAGGGGACCATACCATGTTTTTGGGCTTGTCATGGGGTGGTCTATAATGGGTACCACTCTGTACCGGTATATAAACACTTTTATACATCAATATTCAATAAAAAGGTGCTTATATTTCGGGACAGAGTGGTACACCGCTGTACCGAGTATAAGCCAACGACCTTGATATACACCAGGCACTACCTGGTATCGACGACGGGAATCAGCGAATATGAAGGCATCTATCTGCCTCTATATTCTGTGTGCCGGTCGCTAAACCCCTCGTCAGGCATGATAACTCTGAATAGGGCTGCAGCGTGGCGGTAGGATATAGCAGCAGTAGTCACGCGTGGGGCGGGTCTAGTGTATATCGAAAGCGACCACGCCCACCATAAGCAAGTAGCGGTGGGACCCACATACCGGCCGGCGGTTAGCAGCAGCAGCAGCATCAGCAGCAGAAGAAGCAACGTCAGCAGAAGCAGCAGAAGTAGCGATAGCAAGCTGAATTTGTGCACGAGCACGGCTATCCATTGGTCAGTTGGCGCGTCGCGGTAGGTGGCATTTCTTCGGCGGCTGGACCATGGCACGACAGCAGTCGCGGCGTACCGCACGATCATGGAAGAATCACATAACCATACAGAGGCAGTATCAGCCGCCGATGTTGTATTCAAGTGGGTCGAACAAGCTTGCTGTTTTTTATTCCCTGGGAGTGTCGTGATTTTGTTTTTTTACCGACGGAACGGCATCTGTACAAGGCCTCCAACAGGAGACCCTTCAGTAAACTTGCCCATCATCGTAGTTGGTCGAATCTCGACCCTTGAGTTGAGTGCGTTCCTTAAATACTACTATTAATAATAATGTGTGTGTGTTCTTCACATTAAACCTTCTTTTCTACCCGTCGACATCCAGCACACCCAGTGCCCGTGCCGATTCTTCATCCTAAAAAGGTACCAGTTCTGTGGTCACAAAACTACGACACAGAGATACTACGCTCAGTGCAGTAAGCAGAGCAGACAATGCAATGCCATATACGACAGGCAAGACCTACCCTGCTAGCAATCCAGGTGCATGCAAGAGAAAAAAAGAGATCCAGTCTCTGATCCCTGTAGCCCCCCCCCACCCCGCCGCCTCCCTCCCGTGCCCGCGCTGTTTGCCTCAAGGCACCTGTCGTTTTGCCCAACGGAGGACCCTGTGCGAGGCAGGGACACCCTTCCCTGGAGGATGATGGTGGAGTCCGGCAGGGAGTGTGGCACCGTCCCCGAGGTATGTGTACGCTGGGCAATATTGTATGAGTGCGGTGTGACCATTAGGCCGACTCCTAAATTTTATTTGAATTCTTCACAAAAAAAGGTCCTGGGACCTTCTTGGTTTTTTCGTCCAATTCAAATTGATTATACCCCAAAATCTTAATCTTTGGTGGTGGTGCGCGTGTTGACCAATGAAAAGTGAATTTGAGTTTTTTTTTTTCCGAACTGAATTTATTTTAGGGCCATTCCTAACGAACGAAAAAAATCACGATTCGTGAGGTTTTTGTCGTGAATCGTGATTTTTTTTGTCGTGATTCACGACAAAAACCTCACGATTCATGACGCCATTTTTTTTACATTTTCTTAAAAAAAAACAAAATCACGATTCACGACATTTGTCGTGGCTCAAAATACGCCTGATCAAGGCACTACGTAACCCACCCGACACCAACGGTATCTGATGGCCGGTATAGGGGTATGCCAGGCCCTGCTTCGTACGCCGGTTGTGGACAGCGAGCGGCTGCCTAAAGACACTGCTGGGTGCGGGGTAACGAGCCTGCTGTGACCTCGAAATCTCGAGGAGGCGGAGACACAGCGTGAAGAAAAAGCAAAAATAATCTGAAAATCTCATGGGCCAGGCAGAGCAGACGACATGTCAGCGAGATGGGAACCTCGCGCGGACCTGGCCTGGCCGACGGCGCGTGAGGTTTGAATATCACAGACCGTGTCGGGCCTCTGGCCATGGTTTGAATCACGGACCGGGTCGGGCGCGGTCGGCCCGGCACGGCCTGGCCGTGACCTACCTGCGAGAGTTGGCCCTACCCTCAAATACCGTTGGTTTGAAAATATCGGATTTTTTATAATTTGAAAATATCACGAAACGTGACGAAAAAGCACCTATTTTCGTTAGGAAAGAAACATCACGAATCGTGATATTTTGTCATGCCAAAACGTCACGAATCGTGATTTTTTTTTGTTCGTTAGGAATGGCCCTTATATTCGTTTATACGGGCCCTTAACAGCGTATCAGTCTGATCGCTAATGGATGAGGTGCGTTTTGGGATTAGTTGTGGCTGTCTAACTGTACCTAATATGTGCGGTCAGACTAGTAAAGACAAAGCAAACACACAAACACACGCAATTGATTAATGTTTGGGATTAGTTGTGGCTGTCTAACCGTGTACCTTAAATGCGCGGTCAAACGAACAAAGACAAAGCAAACAAACGAACACACACAACTAATTATTGAAAACACAAACAAACAAACAAACAAACAAACAAAACAGACAAACAAAAAAACAGACAAACAAATTTGACAACGATAACATCCCAAGGGCAGTACGTACGTAGCGCAGCAGGCAAGGTTAGTCGCGAAGCAGTCCTCCCAGTGGGAGGGTTTCAGGACGGCTCGGCATGCCCACGCTGCCGTGTACACATACACACACCGCGGCAGCATCGTGTACCTTGTGTTCTACTGCAGAACCGAAGATAAGTTTACACACACCACAGGCATGGATGGCAGTCTGATGGTATTAGTCGGTTTAGGCCTTCACCCCTTAAGAAATGGTCCCACGAATTTGGGGGCAAACTACTTGGAATTAGTGTGGGATTTTTGTTTCAGTTCTGGATGGGTTAAGGAGCCCCTTTAAGAACTGCACTCTTATCGTGTGGATAAAAACACTTGAGGGATTACAATCATTTTTTAGGTTTCTGTACAGCAGTTTGCACTATCACGGGAGACCATAGTAGTTGTAGTAGTAGCCGTAGTAATAGTAGTAGCAGTAGTAGTGGTAGTAGTAGTAGCAGTAGTAGTAGTAGCCGTAGTAGTGGTAGTAGTAGTAGCAGTAGTAGTGGTAGTAGTAGTAGTAGTAGTAGTAGCAGTAGTAGTAGTAGCCGTAGTAGTAGTAGTAGTAGTAGTAGTAGTAGTAGTAGTAGTACGACCACCACCACCACCACCACCACCAGCAAAATAAGCACCTCTCAGTTCGCCGGTTCCCCTTGCCACAACGCACGCACGCTCAATTTCTCCCTGTTTTGTTTTCTGTTTTTATCGTTTTCCGATGCCTTCTTGCGCAGGTGATGTTCAAGTACGTCACCTCCCCCATCGCCATCCCAGGAACACCTGAGTGGGGCGCGATGCTCAACGTCAAGGAAGACCTCGCCAAAGACGCGTGGATGGAGGAAGCGAGCAAATAAACTTATCGTGCCCTTGGGTACCTAATTGTTTGGGACCGTCATTTTCTTGGACCTCGTTTTGTTTTCGTGGCGAGGGACAAGGACGGCATAAAGCGACACATCATTGCTCAATCAAACTTGAAATTTTGCTGAACGTAGAGTTTGCCTCGCACGCACGACAGTGCTTGCCGCACGACCCCATGTTGGTAGGAACGGCGGCCGGCCTTGCGGGTGAGCGCTCTTTGTCTCAGTTTTTTTTTTTTTTTTTTTTTTCCCGCGAAATTTTGCAGCGGTTCGGAGCGTACCCGGCGCGCTGAGAGCGAGAAGCTGCTAACGGTACGACTCGAGGAAAGGCGCTTTTTTAGGATCGTTTTTTTTTTTTTTTTTTTTCTGGAGTGTGTAAAATCAAGTCACGGCAAACGCGGGAAAGGCGGTGCAGAAGTGGTGATCCGGCAAGCAGCGGCGGTTTGGACTGGCTCTCTCTCTTGCCCCCCTCTACGTTTGATGTGCCTTGTTTTCCACTCGCCTCAGAAGGTGGTGCGGGAGCTCCTCTTAAACAAATTAGTTCGCAAGGACCTTCTTTATAGGGGCGGGCTGTTCACTTGTTGCATTGCCTTGCGAGCTAGGAAGCACTTACTTCCTGGTGGGATCAAGGTACGGGCGTAGACCCAACCCAACCCCCAACCCTAACCCTAACCCTAATTGCGAGAACATTCCGATCGCTGACCACGGTTCCGAAATGCGGACCACAGGTGCCCAATTTTCAAGACAAAAGCAACCCTTAAAATATCCTTGCTAACGGATTGTAGCTCTGGTACGGAGCCTGCTTCCAAAAAACATGCCCTCCACGGGCATGTTACTGTTACTGGCGGTCGTATTCTCTTCCCGGTGGCGTATGCGGCTGCCCTCAATGTCTTCGTATTGGTTGGCTTCCTGCTGCATACTGGGTTCAGTTAGAATCCAGAATAGTTTGTCCCAATCTCGCCGTCTTGGTTTGTGGAGTTAACTCGTGCTTGGTGACTGACAAAACGCGGCACGGGAGAAAAAGCCGTTGAATGTGCCAGAGATAACCGTTGAATGCTGGCGTGGTGAGTCGACGTGTTTGGTGTAGCAACTGTTACTCCTAGGCTGCATCGCGCGAAACACGACGTGTGGCACCATGCCCGAACTGTCACGTAGTGCTGTATGCGAACATACATTATTTATTGTGTACCCCGGGGTAATTGGGGGAAAAAACCACACACAAAGCTTGTTTTTGAGTCGGCCCCATATATACAGGGGGGGGAGGGGGGGGGGCGTACTCATTTGTTGCTTGACTTAGTCATTTGACCATTGACCACGCATCCCTTTCGAGACGGAGCATATATACAGGGGGGGGGCGGTTATACTACTGTAAAACCAAGCAAACACAATTTCGAAATAAAATACCATTTTTTTTCTGCTGTTTCGTGCAGAAATGTCGCGATTCTGGTTTGTTTCGCATTCCGACCTTGGGAAGGAGTGTACGAGTAGCCAGTTTTATCTTATTTTCGTGTACCCTCCTCGCTATACCTGGTACGAGGCGTGTGTGTTGTTCACATTAAACCGTTTTTTTATACCCGTCGACATCCAGCGCACCCAGTGTATGTGCCGATTCTGCGTCCCAGTGATAAGAGAGATACAAGTTCTGTGGCCACACGACCACGACCCAGAGACGATAGTACATCGTATGTATGTACTGTAGTGCAGTAAGAAGATGGTAGATGAGGTGTATGTGTTTGACGAATGCTACGATAGAGGTGCACCGTGATGTTTCTGCCTTATAAGGGTGGTCACTTAAGGAGCTCCATACCTCACCCGAAAAATGGTTTCGGAGGAAAAACAAAAGTGCTGCCCGACCAACAATCCCATGAGCTACAGTAGGTGTACTATGGAAAATATGGCAACGCAAGACTGAAATGATGAAAGTCCGACGAATTTGGGTTAAGGAGCATTATTATCATGCAGAAACAAAATCAGCGAAAAGTTATTCCTCTATCGTAGCACGCGTCGTTTGGGATAATTACATACTCATTATTTTGGAAATTGTTGTGGTAACGACGCAGAAATGCCACAATAAACAACTCATTTTATGTTTCCCAAGTAGAAGAAGTTCTTCAGGATACAATCATTCAATCGCCGGACAGATGCCCAATACACCACGGGCAAACTATTGTTTGTTCTCGTTTCTGGGATGGCCCGTGGTCACTCCTAGGCACTGCAGGCTAGTAGGGATAACCTACTACTCCTTTACTCAGTCAGTGTTACCTACTACTACTACTACTACTACTACTACTACGACTACTACTACTACTACTACTACTACTACTACTGCTACTACTGCTACTACTACTACTACTACTACTACTACTACTACTACTACTACTACTACTACTACTACTACTACTACTACTACTACTACTACTACTACTACTACTACTACTGCTACTGCTACTACTACTACTACTACTACTACTACTACTACTACTACTACTACTACTACTACTACTACTGCTTACTCACTCCCTACAGTACTACATACTAACTATCGTACTACTACTACTACTACTACTACTACTACTACTACTCCTACTCCTACTCCTACTCCTACTACCACTCACT
>MEHQ01000217.1:18753-50355 GCA_008828725.1 Saccharina japonica
GTCAGGAAAAGCCTTCTGTGAAAATCGCTGGAAAACTGTTTGCTTGCCTTAGCCCCTGGAATATTGCAACCAGAGTGCCACTATGAAGTGCGCTGGTGGGAACAAAACGGTCGAGATCATATCAGAAGCCGCAATACGCACGCCTACGTGCCACGCAAAAACACCGTCCGCAGGCATCAAAGCGGTTGCCTCATTTCCAATCAAAGGTATGACACAAGCACAGCCGAGGCATTTCACAGCAATAAATGGTAGAAGATGGACGGAGTAGAAAAACCACCGGTATCGCTGGCACAAGCTTAAAACAAACAGAGCCTTGTACTGGGGTGACTACTGTGCTGCATAACGTAGCGATATATAGCGGAAACTGTGGGTGTTTAGCACTTGTTCAATCGTTGACGTCACGCTCCAAAGAGGCGGTACGAACATCGAGTAATAGGGGATGCGCAAGGTGTCTTGAGCTCCCTATGAAATAGGGGGGGATGCGAAAGGCCTCTTCCGGGCTCCTCATGGGTCCATTACTTTGCTACCTACTAAAACTGACCGTGGGGGGCACCATAGACTGTACTGGCGTCTAATATGTATCAAGCGTATGCTCGGCAAGGGAGTGACACCAACCAAACCCAACTTACACAACTAGGGCAGCAAACACAAACGGACACAACATGCGGTAGGCCCGGTGGAAGGTTGGCAGGACAAGCAACGGCCCCCACGTCGATCTGAACACCTTGGATCAGTAGCAGCAGCTTTCAGACCACAAACAAAGAGCGAGGTGGTATCGCTGACTGAGTATATACTCAGTCAGCGATACCACCTCGCTCTTTGTTTGTGGTCTGAAAGCTGCTGCTACTGATCCAAGGTGTTCAGATCGACGTGGGGGCCGTTGCTTGTCCTGCCAACCTTCCACCGGGCCTACCGCATGTTGTGTCCGTTTGTGTTTGCTGCCCTAGTTGTGTAAGTTGGGTTTGGTTGGTGTCACTCCCTTGCCGAGCATACGCTTGATACATATTAGACGCCAGTACAGTCTATGGTGCCCCCCACGGTCAGTTTTAGTAGGTAGCAAAGTAATGGACCCATGAGGAGCCCGGAAGAGGCCTTTCGCATCCCCCCCTATTTCATAGGGAGCTCAAGACACCTTGCGCATCCCCTATTACTCGATGTTCGTACCGCCTCTTTGGAGCGTGACGTCAACGATTGAACAAGTGCTAAACACCCACAGTTTCCGCTATATATCGCTACGTTATGCAGCACAGTAGTCACCCCAGTACAAGGCTCTGTTTGTTTTAAGCTTGTGCCAGCGATACCGGTGGTTTTTCTACTCCGTCCATCTTCTACCATTTATTGCTGTGAAATGCCTCGGCTGTGCTTGTGTCATACCTTTGATTGGAAATGAGGCAACCGCTTTGATGCCTGCGGACGGTGTTTTTGCGTGGCACGTAGGCGTGCGTATTGCGGCTTCTGATATGATCTCGACCGTTTTGTTCCCACCAGCGCACTTCATAGTGGCACTCTGGTTGCAATATTCCAGGGGCTAAGGCAAGCAAACAGTTTTCCAGCCACGACTGCAGTGTTTTCTCTGGTAGGAGGATCTCCTATTGTACTATTAATACCAATCTGACCCGGAATATAAGGGCCGTTTGTATATGAACATTGAACTGAAATGGTCCTTATATTTAGGGTCATAGTGGTACTCTGTAGTGTCGACGTTGAAGTCTACGCCAGCGACGGCCCACAAGGAGGGCTAGCTGTTCCGCGAGGTTGGTCGTAGGCAGCCTGATGTGGGCTGACATTGCGATCGATGTATGTGGTCTTTAGCAAGCTATTCTCACTCGCCGAACTGAGCACGCAACGTAAAAATCAAGGGTTGAGTGTGTTGGTGTCCAAGGTAAGGTGAAGAGTATTGTCGGGGCTAAGAGGTAAGGATTGTGCTCGACGCATGGTACGGGTATCATAGAGGTGTAGACACCATGATGAGTTTCCTGAAGGTGGCCGCTCGAGGAGCTCTATACGAATACGACTATAAGTAAAAAAAAAGAGTTTGGAGGAAACATAAAAGTGCCATCGAATAAACAATCCCATGGCGTACAGGTGAGTATAAAAGGAAGCAGTCTGCAGCACAATAATGAAATTCCGACAATTTTGGGGTCAAGGGCCCATAATAACGGGTATAAAATAAATTCAATTTGGAAAAATAAAAATTCAAATTCGCTTTTCATTGGTCAACACACGCACCAGCACCGAAGATTAGGATCTTGGAGTGTAATCTTGGGTTGTGGTGCGGGTTCTGACCAATGAAAAGCGGATTATTATTTATTTATTTTCCAAATTGATATTTTGTTTTCTTCGTTAAAACGGGCCCTAAGGAGCCCCGTTATGCAGAAAAATATTTCAGCCAAAAACGTGCTATCTCTATCGTAGCAGGCGTCGCTCATTTGACGGATTGTGCGATTAGTCCCTTTCGGAGTGCACTCCCCCGTTTAAGGCACCAAACACTTGGAGTTACAGTGGAGTAAACAAAAGGGGTAAGCCGAAGTTGAGGAAATCTAGCTCAAGTGGGGGGGGGGCAGACGCATGCTACAGTCAAGGTGCACCACGGTTTTGCCTTCTGAGGGTGGTCGAACAATCCCGCACGGTAGGGGTACCACTTTTAGGCTCAAGGTTTTCTGACCGGTTGTGCTCCTCACGCGAGTAACCACCGGATACTACTATTATGTTACTGGTATATTTGTTTCTGGACTGCCGCATTGGAAGGTTTGGTCGGGTTGCGCGAGTGAATGTTTTCCGAAGTCATGTTTCGGGTGAGAAATTGACCTCCTCATGTGAGGAGCTCGTAAAACTCTGCTGCGCCACTACCGTGGGATGACTCGGTCACTTGATTATAGTATAGGATCTTCATACTTCACACCAAAACAACAGATTTCGGAGGGAAATTTAAGTGCTGCATACCCGATGAACATTCTCATCGCCTAAGAGTAAAAAATGAAACATATTTCAACACGAGAATAACGAAATCTCGACGGTTTTGGGTTAAGGAGGGGTCCCCCCGTCGTCCATAAAAAACCGTTTCAGCCGAAGCGTTTTACTTCTAGCGCAGCACGAGTCGGTACGAAGTGACACCGTGACGTGCGGGGGTGCAGCTGTGGGCGGACTTTCCATAAATCGTATAGGAAGCATGGTTTTTGAATGGAATGTTTTTTCGGCGAAGGCTATATAGTGCACGCAGGTATATCGCTGAGAGCAACCATGCAGTCACTTGTTCACTAATAGTGACACTTCGTATATGCGGTGCATGCTTCTGCCTGATACGGCATGTCATGGTGGAGGCTGTTGAGAACTGGTTGCCACTACTGTAAATATAGGTTTAGTCAAGTTACTATTACAACTCAAACCCGAAGGAGTTCGACATGCTTGGAACTTTTGCGACCTCCCACACATTATTTGGTTTTTAGTTTACATGCCATGCAAACTTCCATTGAAGTACATTTTACTTCTTCCATGGAAGTAAACTTTGCTTCCAACGGAAGTAAACACTTGAAGTAAATTTACTTCCATAGAGTTAAAAACAAAATCCATCGACGTTGGATATATCTCCATGGAAGTAAATTCCACTCCCATGAAAATTGATAGAAGCTTCCATGGAGGAAGCGTTCAGCAACTTCCATGGAAGCTTTCATCAACCTCCTCCATGGAAGATAATGCGCTTCAATAAAAATTGGTTATACTTCCTTCCACGACACTTGTGTGAGCTTCAAAACAATCTGCCTCCATGGGATATTCCACTCCGCTTGGCACCCAGCTCCCGCTTAGTACCTTGACCACGCAGTGGACCCTTCCCGATTAGTATCCTGCACCCACCCACAAGGTGAATATGTTTAATTAGCCCTCTGCAGGATTTACCGGAGGCCGACCAGCTTCCCTGATCCCAGGCACCATGCCTGGCCGCCTCATCATCACACCCAGCACGTGGTCCACCACCGGTCGCCCACAGCCACGCCCATGGAAGCTTCCACGGGGGTAAAATTACGTTCATGGAAGCAAAAACAAATCCCATCGAGAATTACATTTTATTTTCATGGAGGAAGTAAAACAACTTCCATATAATTTATTTTACTTCCATGGAAGTAAACCAGCTTGCTGGTGGAAGCAACGGAAACATCGGTGGGTTCTTGTGGAAGGTAACCCCTTAAGAACTGGTCCCGCATATTTGGGGACACATTACTTGGAATTAGTGTGGAATATTGTCTTCAGTTCTGAATGGGTTAATGTCACTTTAGGAAACTCTTGGAAGTAGGTGGAAGTCTTTAGGGGAATATGGAAGCTCTTGGCACCTTCCGTCGAAACGTGGTTGTGGAAGCTTCAGTTGGTGGAAGTTGGTGGAAGCTTCCACTTTCCACCAACAGTAGAAGTCTCCACGTACTGCTCCATGGAAGTAAAAATGCCTCCACGGAAGTAGCAAAACTTCCATAGACGTGCTTTTATTTTCACGGCGGCAGTATATTTTACTTCCGTGGAGTACGTGGTAACTTCCATGGAAGTATATACAAAAAGGTTATTATGTGGTGGACCCCTTCGGCGAGAATTAGTCCCTCCAAGGGGAGATTTTGATTGTTTGTAACTGCGATCGGAATTCCGACACTCTAATTTTTTACTGTGCCATGAAGCCATTATGTACCGTAGGTATTGTTTATCTACACTTATCGTGGATTCGTGAGGCGCATGCAGAACAACAGCAGTGCCTCTACTGTATCGCGATATCTGATATTTGGTTTAAGGTTGAACTTGTGCTTGAGCTGGAGGACTATTGTCGCTTCCACGTACATGTTGAACGCTATGCCGTAACGTCAAACCGAATAGGGTAGCTGTCAGTTACACTCGAAGCATGGCACGCCTATTTGCCATGAAAATATTGCATATGTGTGTGTACTATAGGCCTACACACCGAAGGGGACTTTGGCGATACCTGTACACCCTCGATATTGACAGAATACACCGCCTCCCTCGCTTATTTCATATACGTACACGTACATTTGTTTTCCCCATCCCCCTTATTATCTTCGCCCTCCTTTTCTATCTCCTTCCTATTCGTCAATCAGATCCGGGGTCACAAAAGTAGATTTTTCTCCTTCCTCCCCCCTACGGTCAGTGCCTTGCACTTTTGTCGCGCGAGAAGACTTCAGCCAGCATTTCTTCCCTCGTCGACTTGCATCGAATTGAGCCTATCCACGCTGCAAGACGCTCTCGATAGTAGCCCTATATGGTGCCGTCTATATGGTGGTCCTGAGAGGGAGAGGGAGAAAGAGCGCGAGAGAGAGAGAGAGAGAGAGAGAGAGAGAGAAAGGGAAAGAGAGCGACAGAGCCAGCGACGCAGATGAGCGTGCCCCAAGCCCGTCGACCGCCACTGGCACTTACGCAACGCATCCACCATCAAAACTCACCGCTCGTTGACGTTTTTCCTCGGTTGAACTAAGCGGTGGTGGTCAATTATCACAATCTACCCCTTTCGGACTTCGGAGGGGGGAGTTCGACGATAAAAAGTGGCGGATTACAGCAACGGTCAGTCAAACTGCGTGTTTGGGCGGGGATACAAATCGGTGTCCCGAGTTACAAGGCAAGGAGGCGTGAGGCACGGGCGCAACATGATCCTACCCGTGAGAAGCTGGGCGCTAACGCTGATCGTCGGCGGCTGACAACATGCACCAAAGACTCTATCATTGTTGGGATCGCTATCCCTTATATCCCGTACATCCCTTATATTCTTTGAAAGGGGTCAAGACAAACGCAACGGACCCATGCCACGAACGGTCGGACTGCACGGCCTACATTCTCCGAACAAAACTTTCCACTATATTGTGGAGGAGCTTTTGAAGTATAGACACAGTTAGCAGTACAATTCTTGACGAAAACAAAACGAGCTAAAGCAAAACAAAATACCAACCCGAAGACAATTATAGTCCCTCAACAGCCCCCCCCCCCCCGTCCAGTCATAAAAACGTTTTGGGCCTCCAAACATACCCAATGATGTTACGACGGGTTTTTATGGGCCTGAGGGTTTCCAGAGTAGGGCTGGGCGAGATTATCGAAGGGGACAATGTTTATTCAACCCCGACCGTAGCGTGGCTGGGCGGACGGTTGCGCCTTCGTGGACGCTACCGGTTTTGGTTTGTTGCACAGCGAGAAAAGTTTCGTTCACCATGCGCCGTGTTTTCGAAGGGCACCGACATGCTGGTCCAGGTATACAGTTTACGCAGCCACCTCCTGTTAACTTCCCCCAACAAAGCCATCACCCCTGCGACTGTAACACGTGAATGCCCACCGATGTACATTTTTTTTTTTCAGGGGACTAGGTGAGCAAATTCCGCCTTGTACGGGCGGCGGCTTATTCGATGATAAGCTCCTCGCCTGGGGAGCTCAATGTATCACCCGAATAATGACTTCAAAGAATGCTTGTTCGCGGAACCCGACCATTACTTTATCATATTTATTATTGTCTATAACCTAGTGGTCCTAAAACGAATACTTCGTACGAGCAAAACTATCACGCTACGTAACCGGTAGTTACTCACTTGAGAAGCTCAGTAAGTCAGAAAATATCATGGAGCGTACACTATAATCAAGTGATATACCCCAATATGCCGTGGGATGAGCCAGGTACTGTAAAGGACAGATGTCCGGTATGGATTTTGTCATACGATAGATCTATCGGACCGCCAAAGTACCGCCGTTGTCGCGTGCTCGTCACGACGCGTGGTACGGTAGAGGTAAAGGTATACCGTTATTTGGCTAAAACGATTTCTGAATGACCTATTAAAGCCTCCTTAACCCAAAATCGTCGGAAATTAATTATTTTATGCTCAGGCATCTGAGATATAGCATTTTTATCTTCCTCTAAAATAAATTGTTTGACTGAGCTATAGAGGTACTCAAGTGACCACCCTTATAAGGCAAAAACATGGTGCAACTCTACCGTAGCATGCTTGCCACCTTTCCTTTCATTAACGTCGCCTGCGCACCTTCCAGTTGGCTCTAGCCCCGGTCTCATTGCTCCGGCTGGGTTGTACAGCATCCCAAAGCATTTCGGAGCAATGTCTAACACGCGGTGGTGTCTTCCAAAAGCCTTGACTGGCCGCCTGTCTTGCTTTGACCTCTACGGTTACTATTGCCACGTACACTGAAGCTTTCCGCCGCATCTATATACGTAGACCAAAGTATACATACACACACCATATTTAACATGGTACGTCTACATCTACACGAATATCAGCTGCGAGCCCACCCACATTGGTTGGTCGATAACTGGCGACGATGCAAGCTGCGTCATACGTCGGCCACGCGTGTTCTACACCCCTCTGAAGCCCGCGAGCAAACGGTGCCAGGGTTAACAGGACAATCTTACACGAGCAGTGTCGGCCCACACAGTGACACAGCACGGGCCTTATCACAAGAAATCTTAAGTCGGGCCCAGGCTTCGGACTTTCTCTTATTCTGGGCGCGCGCGAAAGCCCACTTTGTCATGTTGCACTTTCTTACTTCGATCCCCAAAAATATGTTTTTCCTAGTATCAATAGTGTCCAATAATGTTTGGGGTCAACTTTCTTAAAAGTCGCGTACTTGAACTAGGCTGAGAGCGTTCTTATTTCTATGATTTTAATCAGGCTGAATTTCTTTTGAGTTACCTTCTTACAAGCGGGCCGACACTGCAATTATGCACAGACAGGGATATGCTGATAGCATGCTATTGGGACGGGGACAACACCTGACGAACGCTACCTGAAGTTTTTGCTTGTGGTGTCGACGAGATTGATCCCACAGCTACCGAAACTTGTATTGGGTCACTCGAAGTTCGTACTACAATCTGGTGGGCTGCACCGTGTCAACATTTTGTGTCAATATTGTCAAGGAAAAACTCTGTGAGTGCAGTATTCTACTCGAGGTGTGAAGCCCTCAGCAAAATATCCAAGCAGGCACTCGAGATAATGCTGGTCAGGCGCTCGGGCTCGTGGTGCCCACGGAAGTTTTGAAGTGGGATGGAGTTGAAGTAGTGCACATTGAGGTAACTCCATGTGCAACAAAGACTGGTGTATGTACCGGGGGAGGGGGGGAGGGGGGTACTCATGTCGTGCATGGCCGTAGTCATATGACCATAGACCCTCACATTCCTACAATGCCGGGACGGAGCACGTTGTTGGGCTTTCACCAACTAGGCAGACATTTCTTGCACCAAGGGCGAAGCGCCGTGAGGTATTGGGCGCCGGGGGAGGGGGGGGGGGTATATGGGGGATATATACAGTATATATATACTAACATATATATATGATATACGAGTATAGATCTCCTGATACCACGTTTTTGTTTAGAGTGCCGTTGGATGTGAAAACTCCTGCGAGTGAAGCGGGAAACAACAAAAACGTGACCAATCTGGACTTTTGGAATTGCTTGTTCTGTGTGCGCATGGTTCCCCTGTTACAAAGGTATCACGCAGACGCTATGCAGCTCAACATACGAAGTATATTATTGTTACCTGGTATATAATACGTACTGGTATGTACTATACTTCTTCTACCAGTATTATTCTCCGGGACGACCGGTGACATCGTTTAGTACAACTGACCCCGCCTGCAAAACATACATTTTCTATGTACGCGTAGTGGCTGTGGACACGCTTTATCCAGTGTACTTTTGTTGCCCTTTCGTTTTTTGTCGGGTGGGTGTGACTCCATTGTGGTTCAAATATCTACGCTGGCTTTTAGGGCCGTTCTTATATCGAGCAACTTTCCCCCAAAATTTCCAATATTTTTTTCCCAAGGAAAACAGGAAACAAAACCCCCCAGGAAAAACGGGATTTATTTTTGCAAAGTTCGGAAGTTCAACAGAGGACAAAATACTTGGAAGGCTGCTTCGCATTCCAATTATTGGGGAAAAAATAAACAAATTGGAAAATAATATGGAAATAAAATAATTTTACACGAAACACAATCATATTGGAATTTTTTGGAAAAAAAAAAACTTGCTCGATGGGAACGGCCCTGAGCCAATTATATTCAGTTCGTAGTGGGTTTTTTGTTGCACTTTCGTTTTTCGTCGGGGACATGTATGTGCTATGATAGATGTCTGGGAACGGCCCTGAGCCAATTATATCCAGTAGTGGGTTTTGTTGCACTTTCGTTTTTCGTCGGGGACATGTATGTGCTATGATAGATGTCGCCCTTTTTGACTGGTTTTGTTGTTTCTGAATGACCTATTAAAGGCTTCTCAACCCAAAAACGTCGGAATCTCATTCTTATGTTGCAGAATGCTTTATTGTATATAGCAGGTACAATATTTGGGTAAACGGTGGTACTGTAGTGCGTATTCTATTGAGTACACGGAGGGGAGGATAATTGGTTGGATGAGATTGATTGGTGGTATTCGACGAATTGGGTCAGCCTTTTCATTCTGAATGAATAATGCCCTGCACATTGTCGGAAGGCAAATCATATAATAATACTTAGGCCGTGGGGTAGTTCGTCAGGTACGTGTATAGCGCTTTTTAGTTTTTCCTCGAACGTCATTGTTTCGGCGAGGTATAGGAGCACCTTAGGTGAGGAGTCTCAGAAAAAAACATGGTGCACCTCGACGTACCGTATACATAGCATGCGTCCGGGGGGGGGGGTGTGTGATTCCATTGTGGTACAAATCTCTACACATTGCCAATTACGATGGGTTCCGCCGCGCGGTCCCAGGAAGACACGTCCCGGAGGGAACCTTGTATGTATTATAGTTGTAAGGTAGGTTGTTCGTGGTATCGTGGGGGGGGGGGGGTACTCATTTGTTGCTTGCCTTAGTCATTTGACCATTGACCACAATGGGGGGGGTATAATAAATATGTTTGTGAAAGAGGGGAAATACTGTAGCGCGAGCCAGAACGAGAGTCCCTCCATGGTTAATTCGTGTCCTCTCTGAATGCAAAAAAAAAGGTTTCTCTTATTTCCACATTATTTCCGAGTTCCCCGTATTTCATTGATTGGCGCGGCCAATGGGCATGGCGCCGCCTCGTGAACCTCGACCCCCCCCCCAAATGTCACTCTGGCTCTCGTGCCTCACCTGAAACTCGAAACCGAAAGTATCGTTCTCAGGAACAGCCTATATATATTCGTCCATCGACAACGTTATTTTGTTATTTTGGCGTCCAGAACAGTTTGTTTATGGTCTGTGAGCGCCTGGTTCTTCGAAGTTGTGATGTTAACAAAACCCATGGAAACATACTTACTTGTTGTCTCCGAGCCTCGAGAGATATTAATAGCACATTTTTTTCCCTTTGATTTTGGAAATTGTTTGGATGCAAGCTGGGGTACCTGTTTGTAGATACGACTCTTCCTTTTCTTTGGACTCAGAACTAACCCCCCGAAGAACAAAATAAGAGATATATGGAGGCCACAACAGGTACTGCGCTGCAAAGATGTCGGGAGACAGCACTTTCACCCCTTGACAGACAGCGTCAAGACAAATGCCTTGACAGACATCCTTGACAGCAAAAAACAGGGGACGCTACCGAAAAATCCCCACTTTGTGAAAAACGCCTGACAATAATGTGTGAATTGATATTTTCCCCTGTATTTGTTTTTTTTCGGCATTTTGCTACATTTCCGAGTCCGATCTACAGAAAAATATTGAAATTGAACTGCAGAATAGCGATGATTTGAAATTAGCTTTATCAAACAAGTAAAATAGCCTCACACAAAAAATAAAAAAATAGGGGTTTCCACAGATATTAGGAGGCTTTTTCTTCCAGGGGGATTGGGGACATATGTCTAGACAGCTGGATTTGCCTTGACAGACAGACAGCTTGACATTGACATGTCTCCCGACATATTTGCTGCGCTGTACAGCAAGAAGGCGGGGGCAAGGTAGGACGCGTGCTTGCTACGATAGAGAGGTGGCATTTTGTTTGGCTGAATCATTTTCTGAGCGATCGGGCTCCTTAGCCCAAATCGTCGGACTTTCAATTCTCGTGTTGCAAAAAAATCGTTGTACTCGTACGACGTATACTTTGTTTGGCCATGGAACTTTTCATCGGGTTTATATGTACGTAGCACGCTTATTCCCCCCCAAAATCAGTTTTTGACTCACTGTTAATATAGAGCTCCTCAAGTGACCACCCACAGAAACAAACAACATGGTGCACCTCTACTACGGGGGACCATAGTAAATAGGGACCTACGGTGCACACAAACACCTATATATTTACCTATTTTTCATAACAATATTTGGTCCTATTTACTATGGTCCTCCGTAATACTACTCTACCACCACCGCCGTACCATGCATCGTTCGACATGTTTTTTAAATGAAAAAAAAAAGGTAACGATATCCCAAATTTAGTGAATGTGTTAAGTGTCAGGTGTCTATTAGGAGTAGGAACGGTGCCCCGTCTTGAAGGGGATGCTTGGTCCATGGCGGAATGACTCGTAAGGCAAGCAACAAGTGAGTACCCCCCCCCCCCCCGACAGACCAAGAACGGATCACGCCCAGGATAATTACTACAGCAGTTATGGTGGTGGACGCCTCATATAAGAAGAAGAGTGGACGATTGTTTACAGCGGTGCTGAGACGTTTTCGATTCCCATTCCATCAACACGCGTCCGAAACGTCATACGCATACGTACCAGGTACAGAGTACTTTTGTTCCTATTATGTTGTACATATCATACACTTTATGTGTATTAACCCATTCAGAACTGAAAACATTATCCCACACTAATTGCAAGTAGTCTGTCCCCAACTATGTGGAACCAGTTCTTAAGGGGCGATTGTTGTTTTTAGATTTCGCAGGCGTGCCCTTCTTGATGGTTTATGTCCCACCGCGGGTAGATATTGACCCGCTGTGCATGGTGGCCGCGTTATTATCGAGTGCTAACGGCTGAAACGACATTTTCAGTCAGTCGGCCGACTGGCTGCATGACCATTTGATACGGCCAGCACTCTATCGTATATACAACACCAGCAGGTATATATGAACATGATGGATAATAATTAATCTGAACAGCATAATATGATAGATGCCCCAATCAATATGTTCAGAGAGCATTAAAAATATCTACTTTTTTACTGCTTGGTATGCCCTACGACATCTATCCATGTATTTTCACATATGTCCGAAAATATAAGGATCGTCGGGGCACTCATCCTAATAATCAAACGGTTCTTACATTTCCAGACGTATATGCTGCTGGTACTGCTGGTACGCCTTGTCGAAGACCTTCAGTACTGAACACTCGACGCCGATGCCAGTACAGCGAGCGGTCATCATGGGAAACGAGCAATTGCCTCAAACACCATCCTCCCTTGTAGTCCACATGGCTACCGTGCGGTGCGGGTTACAGCACATGGGACGAGTCGGGCCAGAGGGCCAAAGCAAGCGGCGGAAGATGCGAGGCGGGTTGCTACCAGGTGCGTCCCCCAGCTATTACCGGCACAGCTCTTCACACAACAAGCGCCAGGTAGGTTCGTGTATGCAGCGTAGCACTCTCGCCGCTAAACATCAAAGGCTAGGTACACGCCACAGTGCTCACTCGCAGCAGCAAGTCGCCCGCATCTACTGATTGTCGCTACAGTTCTGATCGAAATCCGTTAAGCCTGTTCACCACGCCCCGAGGGAGGCGCTGCTTCCACTTACCGTACCCTGACGTGTGCCCCCGATCCTGGAGTTAGAAAGGGCTTGCGTGCTGCGCAAAAAACATCGCAGCGATGGTATATATGTTAGTGAGAACACTGCTTGCTGTTGTTATTTCATAGCGGGAGGTAGGAGCAAAGCCGCAAGACAGTTTGTAGGCATGTAGGCGGCCGTCTACACCCCACGAAGCCCAATTCTTCGTGCATCGATTGCAATTCGCAAATTTCCATCCCTATATACGTGTCGTACAGTGTTTTAGACGACGGGGCCGGCCCATTGCATTGTCGCCGAGGCCGATCCTCCCCAAACGCCACACATGCACGTACAGACAGCAGCAGCAGTAGTTGTACAGTAGTAGTCGACGAAATCAAAGAATATTACCTGGTACATGAATTACATAACGTACGCATACAACATGCACCGATCATTGCTTTTCTGTGTGCAACAACAACATTCAGCGGATACTGTGTACATTTAGTAAGATACCGGTACTTCCAAGGTACTTCGTATACTACTTAGCCTAGAGCCTGCTGATGACTACGCGTACATACCAACCAGTACATAAAACGGTTCGTCGGTGCTTTGCTCGTAGATACTCTCGGTATTTTGAGTTGCACCCTGGAGAAGAACACTGCGTGCGTGCGAGACCATCCACACGCCCGAGCCCACGCCCACGCCCACGCCCGTGTGCGGGCATAATCTGTAGCTGCTGCATTGGCGAGCCTGAAACACCCAATAGAGGGCGGAGGAAGGCGCGCGCTCAACATGTTTTTCTCTCAACACCCAAAAACTCATTCAAAAGTAAGCAAAAAAATAAAAACCAGTCTTTCTCGTGCATTGGGGTCAGTCACCAAATCACTATTCAATACCAGTACTATTATTCAAATACTCGTAATACTGCTGTATCATAGACGTCACACTGAAAAAAATCAGTCTCAGTTTTTCGAGATCATCAATTTCCTACCCCACCCATCGATTTTTATACGCGGATTATTGATACGCCTCGTACGTATTTTCTCGCGGGCTCAGTTCTCGGCGGCGATAAGAATACTTACTGCTGTACTACACTACTGACTGCTGTCCATTGCCAAAAGTACTTTTATTACTGCTGGTACACACCCTCCCAATCGGACAAACCTGTCTCCAGCACTCGATGCAAGCTCGTTCTCGAAGGCAGCATTGAACGCGGCAAGCTGGAGGCAGCCCCCTACCTGAACCCCGAGAATCCACATCCCTCCCTCTTGTACTACTACTGCTGCTTGCTGTAGAAGGAAAGCGGCGATGCCTCAAGCTGTAATTTGCCTCCGCCCGCATAGGCAATGCATGCATGTATTTATACATGTGTCATACCTGGGTACTGCGTAGTGAATCGCAGGCGCGATATACGCGGGGCTGCCCGTCGCAAGTTGACCTGTTCCGCAGGAGAGCCAGTCCGTACCCCACAGAGCTGCTACGAGTACTGCTAGAATTTGCACCCGGGAGCCGCCAGGCGACCACCAGCACTTTTAATACTACCGCTGCTGTTGTTGTACCTGTGGTACGTATTGTTTTTTCGCCAGAAATTGCAATTTTGAAAATTTCAAATCGCTCGCGGTGCCGTACGGCCGTCCATTGATGATGCAGTACCTATCCTATACGTACACCGAAGTTCAGCGCAAGCCCAGGGAAGGAAGAGCAAGCAAGCAAGCGCAGAGGTGTATGCACTTCGCGTGCGAGACACAACCTTATGGACAACAGTTCAGCTCGGACCACCAGTGGACACTGCTGTGACGCAGACCACAGACCCTTTCACCATTTTCCAAGATCCGCGGGGTTTCCCGAACATATTCTGCGTTTTTCGTTTTAACAACCGGGGAACTGGGGACGAGCGCATTTTTGACAATCAGCCTTGCGTCATACTGCTGCAGTGCGATACACAACGGCAAGAGCAAGTTCCTTCCCTCGCAGTCGCGCTCGCACCGAGTCCAGACCGCCTCGCTTGTGTCCAGGGTAGCGGCATGGGAACTGTACTCGGCCGCGACGGCCCAGCCCCGATGACACCACCTGCAGAAGAAGCACCTCCTGCTGTTGTTCCGCTGGACAAAGAGGAAGGCCTCGTCGATCCTGATCAATACGAGTCGCCTCCTGGCCTCCCCGTGAGAGCAGAGCCCGCCTGTTCCGCAAGGACGAGGGCGGCGGCAGTTGCTCCCGAGAGGAGGAGAAGCGAGCGCCTGGAGTCAATGCGCCGCGTCAGGACCCGCACAGTCACGCGCGGTGGTCTGGACAGAGCACCCGGTCGTGAGTGCAGGGCACGGGCCCGATTCATTTTTCTAATTATTTGTCTCCTCTTTAGCGGGTTCTCTGCGGGCTACGTACGTCTACGTCGTACGCATTCTGTGGGATTGCGCCCTGTACTCCGCCCGCCAGTCTCACGTGATCTTCCTTTCACCTGTCTGCGTAGCCTTTTTGCCTCCGACTTCGTTGCGGCTGGGGACAGTTTTATACCGTGGCCGCGGAAAAATTGCGAGGTTGTTGTTCATGTTGTGCTGAGAACAAGGCTCAGCTCTTGCAATAAAGCGACCGTTGCAAAATTGAGCGATTTGAACAATTTGAATAGGAACGAGCTTACTTCTTGCATGATGAGTACGTACGTACCCCCTTTGATGTATACCCTGGTATGCAATATACGAAGCTCTTCGAGCCCACTCCCCCCAGTCAGTGACGCCCTACTTTATATGTACGGGAACACATATACTACAATGATACTCGCTTAGCCAGTCTGCCCAGTCAGTCAGTCAGCCTGCGCCCCACGCGAATGCTACCTAACTACCGGCATATACGTACCGCAGTTGCACGAAACAGCAGCAGTACGTACAGACAGCAGTATAGTAGCTCAAAAATTGTTTCAGAAGACCGACTCTCTACTCCCAACCGCCAGGTCGCGCGCACTATTGACAGCAGTAGTAAATTGCAATTGCATGCAAGGTTGCTTGCAATTGCAAGCTTGCAATTAATTGCAAGCAAGGTTAATGCGACCAACTTTGCGTGCAACCTGGGTGCTGGGTGCAAGTCGCATTGCACGTGAGTGCAATTGTACGCAATTTGCATGGAGTGCAATGCACCTTGCATGCCGGCAAATGCAATACTTGCAATTGCACGCGATAGCCTGCAAGCGTGGCAGCTTGCAACTGCGTGCAAGCTTGCAATGCCATTTCCCGAAAGTGCACGGGTGCTTGCGTGCAAGTTGCGTGCAAGTTGCGTGCGAATTCCATGCGAGGTACGCGGCCGCCATCACTCTGATCACCCCGACACCGAACCTAGTAACACTAACCCTAACCCTGACCCTATCCCTAACCCCATAGGCCCGCTTGGTTGCTGCGCCCTAAAAATACACTCTACTCGTACTGTATACCAGGTATAGGTTGCTCTGCGCGCTGGAAAATACGCTACGTGGGTCGCTGTGCTAGGAAAACACTCAAGTAGTAGGTCGCTTCGAATGGTAGGAAATACTCTAGACTACACTAGGTAGAGGTCGCGGTGCTTCAAAAGCCCTCTACGTAGGTCGATATGCTTGGAGAGGCCCTTGGTCGCTGTTCTTGAAAATACCCGTTGCTGTGCTTGGACAATAATCTATTACGGAGGACCATCATAGCAAATGGGACCAACTATTGTTAGTAATAATAGTGAAATGTATAAGTTTTTGTGTGTACATATAGTTTTTTGTGTGTACCGTAGGTCCTATTTACTACATTAGCCAACCCCGTAATAGGTCGCTGTGGCCTCCACAAAAGGTCGCTGTGCTTGGAAATATCCCAGGCCACTGCGTTCGGAGATGCTCTAGGTCGCTGTGCTTGGAACGCCTCCTAAGTCGCTGAGCTGGGAAACATTCTAGGTCGCTGTTTTTTGGAAATACGCAGGTCGCCGTGTCCCCCGCAAAGCAAATAGAAGCTACCACCGTGAGCCTTGCGTGAACTACTTGTCTGGAATCACGCATGGTAGTCGCGTTCAACTGTCTGCAAGCTTGCATGGAGTTCCCATGCACCTGCATCGCACTTGCATTCGTTCGTCTGCAAGGCGTTGCATGCACTTGCGTGCAACTTACAGCAAGTAAATGCCTTCAAGCTTGCACTGCGACCTCCAAAATGAACGAGAGATTATGATTGGGGCCAACTGCCCCCATATTGCCAAAACGTGGTTCTATACGTGCGGGTTCCCCTTGGAAGGCTCAGACGATGATTGGGCACGGAGACGCTTGATACGAGCACGTACTCAAAGGTGCTATTATTGGGGACCATAGTAAATAGGACCTACTATTGTTAGTAAAAATAGTGAAATATATAGTTTTGGGTGTGTACCGTAGGTCCTATTTACTACATTAGCCCACCCCGTAGTAGATCTGGTTGGAGTTCGACAAGATCGGGGGGGGGTGCACATTTTCATGGCGCATCATGGCAGTCCCTATGTATAGTGTGCCATGGTATGCCATGGTCTGCCGTGGCGTGCCATGGCACGGTCAGGGGCACCGACCTGAGCTCCCCATGACAACGATGCCATGGCAATGTCACATAACCGCCCTGGCGCGTCCATACTCGTAGCACGACATGGCTTTTAATGCGGGGTCATTGCCGTTTCATCTGAGCGTTCATGGGCTTTCACGGACTGTCATGGACTACGAGGGTCATCATGGCAATGTGATGGCGGTGCCATGGCCGCGTTCATGGAATTGTCGTGGGGGTTTCACGGTGGTAGTACCGACTGCCATGAACAATGCCATGAAAGGTGTCTAGCATTGACATCGACATACGAGTACCCCATGGAGGTGGTAGTGCCATGCGGGGCTGCCACTGCCACTGCCGATAGAGGCAGCACTTTCGGGCTAAACTGTTTTTTGAATGGCGTATTAAAGGGCTTTCTTAGTCCAAAATCGCCAGAAGGTCAGTATTTTTCTGCCATGTGGCTTTCTGTGCGCATAATAGGTCTAATAGGTCATTTTTGGGATTATGCATCGAGTATACAGCACTTTCATTGTTATCGCAATCCTGTTTTGACTTAATTTTGGTATAATGCGCTTCATGTGAGGAACTGCAAGGGCATTGGCCCCCATGTTGCTACGTACAGCCATGGAAGCATGTGTCTACAAGAGCAGGCCCACGGAGTATCCCACGGCGCTTCCATGGCTGTACGTAGCAACATGGTGGCCAATGCCCTTGCAGTTCGTGGGGGTAGACGAAGACAGGGTAATGGGAGCACGGCCACGGCCCCCCATGAACGGGTGCCCTTGTGGCGCACCATGGCCGTGCCATGTCACTGCCAGGGGCTCTTATCCCACCGCTACGTATGAAAGCGCAATATGGCAGACGGCAGTTCCATGGCGCAATGTTCATGGCAGTGCCATGGTACTGCCATAAAGGCCGATGGCACAGCAGCGCTATATCTGACCCATGGGAGTGCTATGGCATTCATAGCCGTGGAAACGCCAAAGGGTGCTTTGCTCATCTCAGCAAGATCGCCGCTGCTGGATTTCGTTTTTGCTGCCTAAGCGGAAATCCCGATCGGAGCATCTGTCATTGGTTGCTGTGAGTAAACAATGGGCAGATTGTGGGTCTTTGCGTGCTAAACGCTACCGCAGGGAGCTGGTACTGGGTCAAAACAACGCGATATACCTTCCATACCCCCCTACTACATTCCCCCCCTACTCCAAGATGATATTCGAGGACGTGGTATGAAAACTCTCCTGCTTTCCCTTTGAACTCTCGTATCATCTTATTGGAATAACTACGTAGCTCCATGCGTTTTCCTTTCGGCAACACCTTGCCGTTGCTCACGTTGCCCGTTTATTGTTGCGTGGCTGTGCTCCGTTCACGCAAGGTTCGTTATGCCTCTTTATCAACATGACAACGGTTGTAGTATTTCGTCCAGCCAATCGTCTGCATTTGGTGGCATCCGGCATGTCTATGTGCTCCTCCTCCGGCCCTGTATGCGGGTTCAATCTGATGTGGTCCCCCTAGCCCCCCACCTGTCATGACTGCGACATCCGTGTTGAGTAGGTACACTCTTCATTCTAAGTATGTGGCACCTCCTACCGAAATAAATGCCTTTTCTGTACCAGCACAGATAATGCCAAGAGGGCTGGTGACTTATTTTCTGACCGGTTGAGCTTCTCATATAGTGAGTATCCCTCGGCTATAATGACAAGTTTGCCCGCAGTTTGTTTTCAGGAGTAGCTCATACAGCGCATACAAATATTGGTCGGGTTGCGCGAACAACCTTTGTCCAAGTCATGACAGACTCTTATAGCTGAGCACTAACTTCCGCCTCAGAGGGGTGGTGGCTTATTCTCTGAGCTCTTCTTCTTCACACGAGGGGCTCGGTAAGCCACTATGTCACCCAAAACACTACTTGGAAGACGTTTGTTCTCCTGGCCCGATCTTTATTTATTTATTTGCGCGAGTCTTGAACAAATTCACTACTAGGTAAAATGACCGTAATTACATGGCGGCTCGCTGCTCACCTGAAGCTCAACCGGTCAGAAAAAAACATATTGAACTAAAAAGACGCGTGCTACGATAGAGGTATAAGGTATACCGTTATTTGGCTGAAACGTTTTCTGAACGATCGGGCTCCTTACCTTAACCCCAAATCGTCGGACTTTCATTATTCTTGTGTTGCAAATTTTCTTTCATTGCATGCTTACTGTAGACCAGATGGGAGTGAGTGTTCATCGTGTAGCGCACTTTTATTTCCCCCCTAACAATCTGATTTTTGGGGTGAAGGTGTACGTAGAGCTCCTCGAGTGTGACCACTGTCCGAACAGACATGGTGTGCACACCTCTATCGTAACAGGACGCGAGCTACGGTAGAGATAGCACTTTTTGGCTGAATTTTTTTCTGAATGATCGAGCTCCTTAACCCAAACTCGGCGGACTTTGATCATTTTTTTTGTTGCAATATTGTTCCTTGTTTGCTTCGGCGATGGGATTTTTAATCGGATATATAGCACTTTTACTTTCCTCCCTTAATGATCACTTTGGGGTGAGGTGTAGAGCTCTTCAAGTGACCACCCTTCGAAGGCAAAAACATGGTGCACCTCTATCGTAGCAGACGCATGCCGCCTTAACCCCGTATCTGGGGACAAACTACTTGAAATTAGTGTGGGGACGCGTGCTACGGTACAGGTAGCACATTTTGGGCTGAATCGTTTTCTGAACGATCGAGCTCCTTCACCCAAATTCCGTCGGACTTTTCATTTTTGTGACGAATCATGTTTCAGAGTATACTTCGGTCATGAGATTTTGCATCCGGCAGCACTTTTTATTTTTCTCCAAAATCATGTTTTCGGTGGGGTATGACGCTCCTTAAGTGGGGAGCTCAGAAAAAACATGGTGCACCTCTATCGTAGCATGCGTCTGGGATAGTTTTTTTAGCTATGTACAGGTTGAGGTAGAGGTGCACCTTGGACGCATGCTACGATAGAGGTGCACCATGATGTTTTCTGAGCTCTTCACTTCAGGAGCGTCCTGCCTCACCGAACAAAAAATGGTTTTGGAAGAAAATAAAAGTGCTTCGTACCGGATGAGAAACAATCCATTGTCCGAATTGTACTCTGAAACATTATTTCTCTCAAAAACGAAAGACCGACGAATTTGGGTTAATGAGCCCGATCGTTCAGAAGACGATTTAGCCGAAAAGTGTTGCCTCTACCGTAGCACGCGCCCTTCTTGTCTTTGCGAATATGTAGTCACTTGGGGAGCTCTATAATTCACCCCAAAACTGATTTTGGGAGGAAAATCAATATGCTACCCGATGGGCAATACCATGGCCTACCTATACAATACACGATATACTGCAAAGACTGGTGCTACGGTAGGGGGGTCGCTTTTACGTCCATTGTTGTTCAGCGGATGAGAGCCACTCCGCCGTGTGACCACCAAATTTTCTCGCGACTTTTTTTAAGTCTTAACGCTTTACGTTGTCGAGATGTGCACCACCATCGTACGCTTGCTACTCTGCGACGACAACATATGTCTGCGTCCAGGTTTGAGTGAGGTACAGAGCCACTCGCCCGAGTGGAGTAAACGTGGTAGTGAAAATCAGGCTACCCCCCCTACCGTAGCACCAGTCGCAACACGATAATTACTATAAGTCCGAGGATTTTGGATTAAGGAGCGCGATCGTTCAGAAAAAAAAGGTCAGCCAAAAAACCGCACAGTACCTCTATCATCGTACATAGCACGCGTCAGCCATTAGTTCAAAAACGTGCGAGCCCTACGGAGCAAAACGCCCTTTCTGTACCACATGGCTTTGGAGCACTTCGCCGTGGTGGATCTCCACCGCATCCCCGGTGCCATTGAAACGCGTGCGGAGCTGACGTTTATGACCTCGCTTGAAGAGGCGCGCTACGATAGAGGTATACGAAGTATAGCACAGTTTGGCAGAACTATTTTTCGGAACGAGGGGAGCTATTTTAACCCGAAATCGTCGGAATTGAATTGTTGTGATTGCACTATTGTTTTTTGTTTTCTACTTAAGGCCACGGGATTGTGCATCTCGGGTATATATATATACATATATATGCGAAGAAGCATTTTTATTTTCACCCTTTTGGAAAACCCGTTTTTGACGTACTAATAGTATATACCTCTTCAAGCGAGGATAGGTGCCCCAGAAAACTCTGTATGCACGTGTACTTCTACCGCACCATGCCTCTGAACCAGCAGGCGCAAAATCTGCCCGTTCAGGCGAACTTCTCAGACGTGCCTGCATAAAATGATGCTGTTTCTAATGAGGTAGGGTTTTGTCACGAAGCTGTAAGGCATTATTCGTTCCCGACGGTGAGCTTATGTTCGGCTTCGGCTGACGGCGGCCACCACCCCGACCAGGAACTCTAACCCTAACCCTAACCCTGACGAGGGGCATGCCTGGTTGGTGTGCCACCTGGTCGTTGTGTTCGGAAAGGCTCTATTTTCAGTGCGGGCACATGGAAGGAAGTTCGCCTGCGCGGGCAGATCTACGCCACCACTGCATCTGAACGATCCGTCGGTATGACTAGCTACTGAGCCACGCCAACGGTAGCGGCGAGACTTTTTTTGACCATTGTTTTCTGACTGAAACGGGTTTTTTTTCACCCCGAGGATCTACTCAATAAGTTGGCATGTTTGATGCACAGTCGTATTCGAGGAACGCCCTTACAGGGGCGGTGTCTTATTTTCTGGGCTCCTTACGTACATTGTGAGGAGCTCAACACCTCACCCAAAACATTAATTTCGAAGAAGTTCGTTCGCGCAACACCTGACGACCAATACATATATATATATATATATATATGACTTTTAGTCCGAAACGAGTACGAGCATACATACGGTAGTATCATACTACAATAACCGGCAGCTTCTCACTTGAGAACCGGTCATAAAATAATGAGCGAAAAACTTCGACCCCTATATGCCGTGTGATGATCAATTCGCTAGATGCCTATCAATAGCCGGCAGGATAGTTCCACACGTGGCGGACGAACAACGGTCTGCTGTACGTCGCAGCTGACGCATGCTACGATAGAGTTGCGCCTTGTTTTTTTCTGACCTCCCCACTTAAGGAGCGTCCTAACTCACCGAAAAAAGTATTTTGGAGGAAAATAAAAGTGCTGCAGGATGAGAAATATCATGACCGGAAGTAAGTATGCTTGAAACATAATTCGTCACAAAAAATGAAAGTCCGACGAATTTGGGTTAAGGAGCCCGATCGTTCAGAAAACGATTCAGCCAAAAAGTGCTACCTCTACCGTAGCACGCGCCAGCTGTAGATCACATCTACAGTACATGTTAGCCTGAACGCGTGCTACGATACAGGTAGCACTTTTTCGCTAAGACGTTTTTCGGAACGATCGGGGGCTCCTTAACCCAAAGTCACCGAAAAATTTCAATTATTCGGTTGCGATATATTTCGTTGGGTACTCAGGCCGGGGGATAGTTGATCGGGTACGTACGAGCGCTTTTACTTTCCTCCGAACTAAACGTTTCTTTGGTCTTCTTACTATTAGTATAGAGCTCCTCAAGCGACCACCCTCAGGAACGAAATTGGTGCACATCTACCTTACCATGCGTCCCTCCCGATACGATATTTTGTGGGGATCTGTATGGTACAGATCAAGCCGAGACAAACCTGTTATAGACCATGCAGACTATCTAGTATATGGCTCCCACGCGGCAACATGAGCTATATCATACAGGTCATGCATATGATACAGATCATACAGACCATACATATCATACAGATCGTACAGACCATACATATAATCTACCTGCCCTGAAATATCTAGATCATGATGTGGGAATGGGTTATTTGTCCGATGTTGCGTGTACACTTTTTTTTTTTCCCCATTCCATTCATTATCTTCGCACTTCCGTCTTCCTCCCTCCCTGGTCGTAACTCAGATCCGGGGTCACAAAGTAGGCTCCTCCTCCTCCCCCCCCACTACGGTTCTTGCCTTGGTTTTTATCGCGCAGAGGGTTCAGCCTTCCCAACACTGTTATCAAAATGCGTTTGGTTTCAGGCGAGGTAAACACGCCTCCTCATACCATGTGGTGCCTTTTTTGTGTCAAAATTAATCAATGTCTTGAAATAGTATGAACTACTGTAGTTAATTATACCAGCGTGCTCCTGTATTTATTAGCTCGACGAACCTAGAAGAACCGAGTAGTGGTGGACCATACGTATATACTGACATAAATAATTAATTAGTATGTACACACAGAACCAAGGCACCAGGTATATATATACATATATATTTTATATAATTAGTTTCCCCCTTCGAGGGACGCGTTTTAATTAATTCATACTATTTTAAGGCATTCGTTCATTAAGACACAAGATGGACACACTATTTTACGTTGAGAATTAAAAAACATGACCAAGCCATGTGTTCTCTAAAATCCCTGAGATGGATTCGTAGGTACACCCCTATCTCGTACCGTAGCGCCTGACTTCGAGTATATATATTATATATATATATATATGCATGTGCCACCTCTCCGCGATAAACATACGCTGTCCACTGTACGTACGTACGCACACGCATCGTTTTTTTTGTTTCCGGCAGACCACGGATCAAACGGGCACGGGCAAGGCGGCACGGACAACAGCGACTGCGCCGAACTTTTTACCGACGGGAAACAGCCCCTCCTATCGTCTGCCATGCGCATCGCCATGGTAGCCGGGTGGGTCGAGCTCTCCGTCGTCAAGCAGCTACAGCTCACGTGTACCTCGGTGTGCAGCGACTGCCGGGCGTCCTCCGTCTTCCACGTACGAGTGGTGTCCCGGACCCCCAGGCGGCTTTGGACCACAGGTCGCGGCCCCAACAGGCGTCGACGGACCGGAAAGGGAGCAGGAGTTCCGGGGCTGCCTCCGCTCCGCGTGGGTCGACTGACGTTCGGGGAGTACTACAACCGAGCGATAAGCACGGTGGCGTTGCCCTCCGAGCTCACCAAGGTCACCTTCGGGAAGCGCTTCAACCAAGACTTGAAGTGCGTGCGCTGGCCTTCAACGCTAGCGGAGGTCCGGTTCGGGTGCAGCTTCGACTCGCCCATCGCCGGGATGACGTGGCCCACGGGTCTGCAGAGGGTCATGTTCGGGTGTGGGTTCAATCAGAGCATAGACGGCCTGCTCTGGCCGGCCGGCCTGCAGGAAATCGTGCTGGGCGGCGCTTTCAACAAGCCCCTCTGCGGCGTAGCCTGGCCCCGAGGGCTCAGCACGCTGGTGCTGGGCGGAGCCTTCAACCAGCCCGTAGACCGCGTGGCGTGGCCAAGCGGGCTCAAGGAGATCGTCTTCGGCGAGCAGTTCGATCAGCCGGTGGGGTCGACGACGTTCCCGGCCAGCCTGGAGAGCCTCGACTTCGGCACGCTGTTCAACCAGGACGTCAGCTCGGTGAAGTGGCCCGATCGCCTCAAGCGCCTGACGTTCGGATGCCTCTTCAACCGCACCCTGGAGCACACGCGCCTCCCTCCCGAGCTAGAGGCGCTGGAGCTCGGGTGCAGCTGGAACCACCCGATCGTTCCGGTGGTGTTCCCCGACGGTCTGGCCAGCATCGTCTTGGGCTACGACTTCGACCAGCCCCTGGACGGCGTGTGCTGGCCGCAGGGCCTCCGCGACCTCATTCTGGGTGATTCGTTCGACCAGCCCTTGGCCGGAGTGAAATGGCCGGCTGGCTTGAGGGCTGTGTCGTTCGGAGACGCGTTCAATCAGCCCCTCGACGGTGTGGTGTGGTCGCCGGGGCTGGACAGCCTCGCTTTCGGCACGAGCTTCTCCCAGTCCCTGATTGGGTTGGCCTGGCCGCAGGGGCTCAGGAGCGTGACGTTTGGGGCGACGGGGATGTTCCTCGACATATTGGGGGCGACGTGGCCCGCGAGCCTGGAGTGCTTTCGAGTCGGAAACGATGCTTTCGCGGTCGAATCGTGATGGTGGCGGCGGCCTGGCCGAGTAGAATATAGAAACCTTCCAAGATGGTCTAGTACATGGGGGTCACGTCTTGATTATGGTCTGGCTGAGAATAGAACCCGATGTGCCTTTCAGCAATGGTATTAGAGTCAAGGCAAGGTATATATAAACAAAAACAAATATTTTTTCTTGTACCTGGTAGATGGAGTCTGCCATCGAAGCTGTACTATAGTTACCGTGTATATGAAAAAACAAAAACATCGGCGAGGGATCTGTGAACCCGGACGGGACGGTTGGCAGCTGGCAAGATTTGCTGTCCGCTAGGCCAAGGTAGATATTACCATAGGTTAGCTTGAAGCTCACGCTTGTTGCAAGGCAACGTCTACCTGGTCGGTGAAAACCGGACCTCCTCCGTCCCGGCATTGTAGTAGGGGTGCGAGGGTCATACGGCTACGACCATGCATGACCCTGAGTACCCTCCCCTCCCCCTCGAGATGTAGAGACACGCTTTGCCTAGGGCGCCTCAGGCTGCACGCTGCAAGGAGGGAGGGGGGGTATATATGATGCCGTCCAGAGGTGATTGGCAACTACCTTCTTTACGATGGGGGTTGGCCACTTACTAACTACCCTGGTATTAAAAACAATGTCCCACAGAAGTAGGTACTGCGGATGTGGACGCTTTTATTGTTTTGTTTTGTGTGTGTGGGTTGTATTATTGTCTGGTTTTGAGGGTAGTTGCGCTCGAAACGGGGCTGAGCTGTTGCGAACATTTTGGAGTAGGGCACGTACTGTCATACATAAGTGTGATCTCCGTTGCATGTGTTGGTGCGTCCGCAACCCTGGGTAGAAAAATTCTGCCTACGGCTACACGTATCGACAGTATGGCACGTCCAAGCCTTATCGTTAATGGACTTGCCCGGTATGCACCCTGCCTCACATATAGGGATGCGAACCTGGCCCGAACTATGTGTGGTGCGGTTCGCTGCGGTCTGGAGCGGTGCTGTGCTGTGCTGTGCTGTGCTGTGCTGTGCTGTGCTGTGCTGTGCTGTGCTGTGCGGTGTGTTGCGGTGCGTTGCGGTGCGTTGCTGTGCGTTGCGGTGCGTTGCTGTGCGTTGCTGTGCGTTGCGGTGCGTTGCGGTGCGTTGCGGTGCTTTGCGATGCGGTGCGGTGGGGTGCGGTGCAGAACGGTGCGGTGCGGTGCGGTGGGGTGCGGTGCAAAGCGGTGCTGTGCTGTGCTATGCTGTGCGGTGCGGTGCGGTACGGTACGGTGCCGTGCGGCGCGGTGTGCACGCGTTCGTTCGTGTCATACTCGACTGCGTCCACTTCGCCCTACACTTGAGGCGAGGTGGGCATGGAGTGGTCTTGGGAAAGAGGCGTTATGCTGCCAACAATGAAAAACTGAAATTAGTGCACAGAAGAGATAGGATAGAGGTTTTGAGACCTGTTTGTCAGAGTAGCTTACCTCGCACGTTACGTGGTGTAGACACGCATGATGTGTGCACTTGCAATAGAGTAGCACTCTCGGAATGGCACACGCTGCTGACCTTTTTGAGCTAGGCTACGGACAATGTGTGTTCACGTATAGTGGTCGTGCGTGGTGAATTGCTACTGCTACACTGTAGGTGCTTTCGAAGATGTGCAAGCGGTGCATACATGCTGATGATGCCGATCAGTCGTGTATGTGTTAGATTCATTTAGCATTATTCACAGTTGGGTTTTCAAACTTTGATCGTCGATGACTCTGTGGGGCGCATGGTGGGGCCCTTGTTTTCAACAGTTCCGCAAAGGACGCGAGTCATGCTTTTTGGCCAGCCCTTTACGTGTGCTTATACCGTTCATTTTTACAGAGGTTCGAAAACCTTGCTTGTCGGGGAAATTTATTGATTGGAGGCGTGATGGGGGGTGCTTTCGAAGGTGTACACGTGATTCGCGCTGAGCAGTCCTGTCTGGATTGTGTATAATTGGTTGTTTCCGTTTTTGTTGAAACGTTTGCTTGTCGGTGAGAGTACGTGTGTGTATATTGTTGAGTGATGAAGTTGCTTGCAACGAAACGTCTATTGTTGTAGGTGCGCGAGCGGTTGACGCCGCCCTGCGTTGTGTATATTTTCGTTCATTTTCACGGGGATGTGATTGGGTTGGAAAATGTTGCTCGTCCTGGCGACTGCTGTGCGTGCGCATGAATGGTTGATGTTTTTGCCAAAGAGCGTGGACTCGGTCCTGCTGGCCATCAGCTCTCTACGTACGTGTGTACATTAGTCGTTGTTGTCTTACTTTGCTTGGTGCATATTCGTATACTTTAGTTTGAAACGTTATTTTGTCGTCGACGGTTGGGTGCATGCAGCGGGGGAGTCGTTTAATAGGTGTGCAAGCGGTCCATTCTGGCCGTCTTGTGTGCGAATTTAGCAAAACTCTTCTGCTTGCTGTCGTAGTCTGAAAGTATCGTTGTCATGCTTGCCGTAGAGTTTTCGACACGTCGTCATATCATTGATTGGGTGGGTGCTACTGCTGGGGAGTTTTCGAAGGTGTGTGCAAACGGCTTATGCCAGTCTTTTCTGTGTGTGGCGCTTGTGTTTGTACGATAGAAAAAAACGTATATACAGTAGACTTACTTACGTTTATCTTTTTCCCGGTTTGCCCATCCCTGGCCTCTCAGAGCTCCCACTTCGACACCGCCTCCTTTTATTGCTTGCCGGAACGTTTCTTCCTTCCTTCCTTGATTTGTTTCCTATACTTTAGTTTGGCGAGAGTCTTTTACCTTTTCCGGTTTTGGGTTCGTCCGTGTACCCAGAAAGCATATGTACGTACTTCGTATGGCATTCATTGTTGTCGTGTGCGGTGTAGAGTCCGAACACTACTGTAGTTAGTTTATTGTCGACCCGGGCCTGTGTACGGAGGCCTTTCGAAGGGGCAGGCTGCATGTTGCAGTCATTGCAATCTCGTTTTCATACCTGCTAGAGTCCGAATAACTGCTTGTTGTCGGCGACTGGGTTTATGCTGCCGAGGCGTTTTGCGAAGGTGGGCAAAGCGATACAGTACATACATGTTGACATCATGTTGCTATTTTTAAGGAGGCTCCTTATTTTGGCGAGCTTCATACCTTTGTCCCAAAACCTGGCTTTCAGGGGGAGGGAAAAAAAACGGGCAAAAGCCGACAAGCAATCCCCTGGCCGAAGTACACGACTCAAATCACGACCAAAACAATTGACGATGCTATACAGTACAGGACGCCTAGAATAAGAAACAGGACTCTTGGTCCAGACTGAAATTATTATTTGAATGAGGGAGCTTTCTACTCTTATTTCAATATAACGGCTCTCGAATTGTATGTTTTCCTCTAGAATATCAGCCTGGCTTTCTTATCAGCCTGTTTCTTAATATTAATGTATAGGAGTCCTGTACTGTACCTGGTATATACAGTAGGTAGACCCCCAGTTGAGGAGCCCTGTCAGTCTCAAGTATTTTCCTAGCAAGGCAAAAAATGTGCTGCTTCTATAGTAGTAGCACGCGCACAAGACGCACACGTATACTCCCCCTATCCAAGTGTTTGCCTAATATGAGCAGGTCCTCACGTTGTCACTCGCTTGTGCTTGGTTAGAAAAGCTTTGTTCGTATTATGCAATTCCATGATCCGGACAAATCAATGAGGTCTGGGAAAGAGAGGAGATTCGTCTCCACCTACTCGTTCACCCGACCCTTGTTCCTTATGCGTACGTATACGTAGACCTTCCAAGGGGCACGTCACCCTTTCCCCATATTCCCAAGTCCTGGACCATTACTTTATCCAGGGAAATGCCACAACACTAGCCCACCCGGATGAGTCGTACAAGCAGAAATATATCAGATATACCATACGTAGGCTTTCCAAGGACTACGTCACCATTTCCTCGTATTCCGAAGTCCTGAGCCATTACGCCATCCAGGGAAATACCACAACACTATCCCACCCGGACGAGTCGTATAAGCAGAAACACATAATATTGCGAAGAACATACATACGTAGGCCTTCCAAGGACTACATCACTATTCATACATTTGGCGAAAATGTGACCTCCTTCCAGAAACTTACCGCAAAAAGCTGGAATCCCCGCTAGGATCGAAACGCACATCCAAAACTGTGGACAAAAGTATTTCCCCGTAGTCCCACGTCCTGGACCATTGCCGGCCTTCGAGAGAAATACCACAACACTAGCCCACCCGGATGAGTCGTACAAGTATAAATATATCAGATGGCGAAGAACATACATACGTAGGCCTGCCAAGGAGTACGCCGCCCTTTCCGTATACTCCTACCGTAAGTCCTAGACCGTTTCTGGTCTTCCAGGGAAATACCCCAGCACTAGCCCACCCGGATGAGCCGTATAATCAGAAATATATGATATGGCGGAGACCACTGGCTCCACGAACTATTAGTAGAACATGAACCGAATATGTGGCTCCTAAACGCCCACTCCCACACATCCAGCAATTTCTGCCTGGTTGGTGAAACACCGACGTGCTCCGTCCCGGCACTGTAGCGATGCGAAGGTCTATGGTCATACGACTACGGCCATGCATGATGTGAGTACACTGAGCACACACACCCCCGCGCGCTACATCTACCCTGCGAGGCTTCGAAGGCTTATGATAGGCAGGCCAGCGAGGAGACATCAAAGCAAGGCTACAAAATGATAGGGGCTCGAACACGCCAGAGGATGAGGAGGGATGTCATGAATGGGGAAAAAAAGCCACGAAAGAGGTGGTGCCTTGTTTCTGAGCTCCTCACATATGAGGAGCTCGAAATCTTTCACCCGAAACATGACGGCCTTCGAAGAAGTTTGTCCGTTCGAAGCGCACAACACGATCAAGGTTGTGCTATGCGCTATATCGCAGCCCTAAAAACAAAAGTATCCTATATACATACAAACAGCCAGTTGAAAAAAATATTAGCACACCAACCGGTTAGTGTTTGGTCACTTAGAAGAGCAGCTCAATCGGTCACAAAATATTGCCTCAGAAGGACAAAAAACTAACTGCCCGTAGTGTGGGAAGAGTCCAACGACGCGTGCTACGATAGAGGTAGAGGTATACCTTTTTTTGGCTAAAACGATTTCTGAATGACGCGGCTCCTTAACCCAAAACCGTCGGAAATTCGTTCTTGTGTTGCAGTATTTTTTCATTCTATACTCAGCCCATGGGATCGCTCATCTGGTACGAGCAGTTTTAGTTTCCCCCTAAAATTATTGATTGGGTGAGGTATGGAGCTACTCAAGTGACCACCCTTATAAGGCAAAAACACGGTGAGAAACCTTGCACCTCTACCGAAGGATGCTCACGGGATGCCTACGAGAAAATACGCGTGCTGCGATATAGAGGTAGCGCTTTTTTTTGCTGAAACGTTTTCGGAATGATCGGGAGGGGCTCCTTAACCCAAACTCGTCGAAATCTCATTCTTGTCAACGTGCGGAATGTTTTCACTTTACACTTACAAATTTTGTTTGCCTCCAAAATCAGTTTCTGGGCGAAGTATAGAGTTCCTCAAGTGACCGTCCTCAGAAACATCATGGTGCACCTCTATCGTAGCATGCGTCAAAACGGAAAGTCGATCGCAGCATTGCAGCAAGCATGGCGTCTCCACGTGCGACCCTGACCCGCGCCATCAACGCAAAACTCCGACGACTTCATGAAACGCCGTATATAATATGTATGTGTGAATACAGCTGGTAGCAATACTAAAGCAGCAGCAGTAGTAGCAGCAGTACTATTAATAGTGGCAGCAGTGATAGTAGTAGTAGTGGAGTTACGTCCAGACGCGCGCCATGAAAAAAACAAAAACTGTTGCTACCAAATACTACGCACTGGTGTTAACCCCGCCAGGTGCACAGCACGGCTGTATAACCAATCGGCCTTCTTCGCCAAACAACTAAACAAAAACGTTCGCTACTCGATCAAGCATCACACACTGCGCACACTCGAGCCAGCTAAACAACGTCCCGACATCACGCACTCGACGAGCTCGGTCTCACTCTGACCAGAGACGTCGTGTATTAACTATTAACAACCCCTCTGGGCACCCCGCGATGTCAACCAAAACAATTATACCGCCGTTAATAAGGTAAGTAAAGTAGGAACAACATAGTTTTTAGTAAAAATAGGTAAATTTATATAGGTTTTTGTGTCTACCGTATATATATATATACAGTAGGCCCTATTGCATATTATGGCCCCCCGTGACATATCATGATCGCCCTTTCTTTTATCTCTCCTTCACTAGTCGTAACTCAAATCTCCCGGGTCACAAAGTAGACTCTTCTCCCTCCCCCCCCCCCTCCCTCCCTCCCCCCCACTACGGTTCGAACCTTTGCATGTTTATCAACGGTCTAGGAGCAGCGTGATGAGTGCCTAGGAGATCACGCGGAGGATTGGGTTGCCGCCGTGCCGGACGACTCCTTGTGTTGTAACTCGGGCACTAACGTGCATCATCCCCGAATCAAGCAGTAGCCGTTACGACTGCTGTAACCGTCGCTTGTTTCTACCGTCACCCCCCCCCCCCCCCCCCCCCCCCCCCCCCC
>MEHQ01000217.1:50365-81983 GCA_008828725.1 Saccharina japonica
AAAAAAACAACCCCCCCTTTTTTTTTCCCCCCCCCTGATAAAATTAACTCATTGAAGCTGTCATCCCTATGCAAGTCCGCCTCACAAGCGGTCCTTGCTGTCACCCTTCATGCGTAGGGATGCAACTCTCACCTTTCATGCGACTCGCCGAACACCTCACGTTTCGCTTCGCGCTTGGTGCTATTAGCAATCAATGCCTGCCTGGTCGGTGAGAACCCGACATGTTCCGTCTGTCCCGGCATTGTAGGATTGCGAGGGTCTCATGGTCATACGCCTACGGCCATGCATGACATGCGGCTAATGAGTACCCCCTCAAGCCCCAAGAGGGCCCACTGAAGGATTTTCAGCCGATCGCCAGTACCACAGAATCATAAACAAAAAACACTACCAGGTATATACGTACTACCAGACCGCGATAGCCCCCATTTCGCACTTTCTCCAAAGCCTACGTACGATACAACGCCATTAAAAAAAATATCATACTACTGTAATTCAAGGCATTAATTAGTTTTCAACTTCGAAGAACAGTACGTATACAGCAGACACATATCATATGTACATACACACCACAGTGGGCGCAGAAGCGGCAGCGCTGTGCTAATTCTGCATACATTATCTGTGCTGCACAAAAAACAAAAAACAAAACAATGCCTCTGCGACATTGAGTACTGAAACCTGCAAAAAGGAAAGAAAGTAACAAAAAAACGGCGTGCAACTAAAATAAAACACGAAAAACATGGCTTGCGCTTTACTGCTGTATTGCTATTATAACTCCGTAAAGCTTTTAAAAAAAACACATCAGGGCATCAAAAACATATGGCTGACTGAGAGATACTAGCCGGTATATCGATGCCTCTCATTCCTGTAGCCCCGGAATTAGCCTTTTAGTCGACACGTGCTACAAGGTAGACAGGATCGTGAATCGATAACGAAAAAAAGGCTCGGTCGATTTTTCTGGTTTTCACCGAAAAGTCGGCCGGTTTCGGTCGTTATTTGTTTTTTTTAGTGTTTTACAACACAAAAAAACACAACCGGAACCGAAACCGAACGGGTGTCCGGCTGACGAAACGAACCTGTCGGTCGTTCGGTCGTTCGGTCGGCCGGTTCCGGTCGGTCTTTTGGTGCAAAAAAAACTGACGAAACGAACCTGTCGGTCGGTCGATTTCGGTTGGTCTTTCGGTGCAAAAAAAGAAAACAAAAAAAGAAAAAAGAAAATGTCGGTTTTCGGTCGGAGGGGAAAAATAAAAATAAAAATAAATTAAATCGACCGAAAAAAACGACTTTCGATTTCTCGGTCTACAACAACCCCGGGACGGTCGGTACAGGGGTACATACATAGCACTCGTATTCTCTGATAATACTCGCTTGATTATAACTTTCCGCAACCCCTTCAAATCAACACAATATTTTCCTGCGGGAACAACTCATTCAATTTCCTGCGACACCCGGCCCCCGTTTCGTACATTCTCCAAAGCCTACGATACAACGCCATTTTTTTTAATCAATTCATACTAATTCAAGTCATTAATTAGTTTTCACCTTCGAAGGACACGATATATTATAGTACATGGGCTTTACGCATCCCTCACCAAGCAACCAGTTTTGAGAAAAAAAATGAGCGCTACGTACGCACACAAGCCGGACACACAAATCAATCTCGCTTTACGTACATCTCACCCATCAACCGTACGTACGTATAGCATGTGTGATTTGAAAAAAACAAAAAATAACACACCCCCTGTGAAGGTTTTTTTCCTAGACGAGGTTTCGGTTTCCGAAATAGGCGGGGTGGGCGCGGGGGGGGGGGGGGGGGGCACACACCGAAGACGGCGGCGTTGGGAAGATCTCGTCGAGATACTCTCCACAGAGGCAACGTTGCTCGGCTTGGGATATATCGTTCGAGGGGGGTGTGTTAGCTTGTCGCCCGGGTGTGTTATCTTATCACCGGGGTGTGTTATCCTATCACCCGGGTGTGTTCTCTTATCACCCGTGTGTGTTATCTTATCACCGGGGTGTGTTATCCTATCACCCGGGTGTGTTCTCTTATCAACCGGGTGTGTTCACTTATCACCCGGGTGTGTTATATTGTCACCGGGGTGTGTTATCCTATCACCCGGGTGTGTTATCTTATCACCCGCGCGTTATGTTATCACCCGGGTGTGTTCTCTTATCACCCGAGTGTGTTCTCCTATCACCCGGGTGTGTTATCGTATCACCCGTGTTATACGGCGGTGATGCACGACTGCTGCTACTGCTGCTTACCACCAACAACCATGCAACACATGTTGCACACCTCTTACGCGTATAGGTGTTACCGCCGAGCTCAACGTCGCCACGAGGCGGGCAGCGGGGGGGTGTGCTTCATTTCATGCATGGCTGTAGTCGTATGACCATAGACGGGCAACGGCGATGGAAACAAAAAAACGCCGCGGCGGTATCAATAAACACCCCTAGACACCTTACCCCCCACCGCAAAGAGGTCTTGGTCGTTTAAGCCACGATGCTAAGAAGTCCACGTGTCTCCTTCCCTTTCTCAATGAGGCAACTATCGTTCCCGCTCCAGCATCAAGGAGCCCTTATATCTCCAACACCCCCTTCCCCATTGCACAAAAGCCTCGGTCGGTTAAGTCGCGATATTAAGGGAGTTCCCCATATACCCCCCCCCCCCTTCATTGCCTCGTCCATACGCAAGTCCGCCTCACAGGCAGTTCTCAGCAGGATGCAGCTCACCCTCCATGCGACTCGTCCAATACCTCACGGCGCTTCGCGTTTGGTGCTAGCAGTGTCTGCCTGGTCGGTGAAAACCTGACATGCTCCTCCCGTCCCGGCATCGTAGGGATGCGAGGGTCTATGTTCGTAAGACACGGCCGTGCACGAAAATGAAGTACACCCCCCCCCCCCCCGTCCCAATGTGGCCTTGCCCTTAGCAAGGAGGCCCCAGTGTATCACGGTACGACACAGGAAGGGGACGTGTTGTTCTTGTCTCGTACTGTAGTCAATGACCACAGAGCTTGATTATCTCTCTCTAGGATGGACGAGCCAGCACGGACACTGCTGCCCCCCCCCTTCCCATAAAAACACCGCCTCCGCAATGAGGCCTCGATCGTTGCAAGAAAAAATAGAGTTAAGCACTTTTTTGTTTTTTTAATTGTCACCGGCGGGCGGATAGGTAAAAACAAGTGAAAAAAAAATCTTAAAGCCACCACACATATATACTTCTCTGCGCGGAAATGTAAGGACCGTTTGGTCTTAGTAGTGCGAAACATATGCTTACAACCCACTCTAGGCGGAAATACAAGGACCGTTTAGTATTATTAGTGCCAAAAACAAACATAAACCCGCCACTCTTTCACATATTTACCCCTCTGGGCGGGAATATAAGGACCGCTTGGTCTTAGTAGTGCAAAAAACGCATGAAACCCGCCATCCTTGCACATATATACCATCTGGGCGGATATTCAAGGACCGTTTGGTCTTAGTAGTGCAAAAAAGCGCTTAAACCGCGCCACCCTTGCACATGCATACCACTCTGGACGGAAATATAAGGACCGTCTGGTCTTAGTAGAGCGCAAAAAAACTCAAAACCCGCCACCCTTGCATGTATACACCACTCTCGGCGGAAATGTAAGGACCGTTTGGTCTTAGTAGTGAAAAAAAGCGCTTAAACCGCGCCACCCTTGCACATGCATACCACTCTGGACGGATATTCAAGGACCGTCTGGTCTTAGAAGAGCGCAAAAAAAACTCAGAACCCGCCACCCTTGCACATATATACCTCTCGGGGCGGATTTGTAAAAACCGTTTAGTCTTAGTAGAATGAAAAAAAAACGCTCAAAACCCGCCACCCTTGCATGTATACACCACTCTGGGCGGGAATATAAGGACCGTTCGGTCTTAGTAGTGCAAACAAAAAACTTAAAACCCGCCACCCTTTCACATGTATACAACTCTAGGCGGAAATACAAGGACCGTTTGGTCTTTCGTAGCACTAAGGCTTAAACCGCTCCTGTTACATCCTTCGCCCAGAGTGGTACGAGCATAAAACACGTTGGCGCATGCTACCGCTTCCCGCCGGCCGAGTAGTACACCCCCCCTCCACCCCCCTGCGGAGCGCCAGGGTAAGGCGGGGGGGCGCTGGGATAAGCCGGCGGTGGGTCGACGGAATACGCCGGAGGCTGCTGCTGCTGCTGCCCTTGCACAGCTTGCGCGGCTGGGTATGTGGCCCCCGGGTACGCTGAGGGCGCCGAAGGTGCGGTTGCAGGAGGGCGGTAGCTCGTCGGCTAACGGTCGGAGTCGCCGGTAAATCAAACGTTCGTGCGGTGGGGGGGGAGGGTAGAGGTGGCGAGGGGGTCTAGAGGTGCGCGGAGGCGGAGGGAGGGAGTATTGGTGCGGGAAGAGTGGAAGGGGGGGGAGGGCGGCTTGGCCCAGGGAAGAGGACGGGGGGCGGGGAGTGGGTTAGAAAAAAAAGATAGGCAGAATCGTGGTATTAATATAGGGTGAGTGTTGGAATAGGCATCACAAGGTGTACACACGTAAGAGTGTGTGGTTTCCAAACGATAACATAATACGTTTACTATTGTGTGTGCAGCCGGCGGGGGGGGGGTACTCATGTCGTGCACGGCCGTAGTCGTATGGCCATAGACCCTCGCATCCTTACAATGCCGGGACGGAGCAAGTCGGGTTTCCACCGACCAGGCAGACGTTGCTAGCACCAAGCGCGAAGCACCATGAGGTGTTGGGGGGGGGGTGTACTTATGTCGTGCACGGCCGTAGTCGTATGAGCATAGACCCTCGCATCCCTACAATACCGGGACGGAGCACGTTGGGTTTTCACCAACCAGGCAGATATTGCTTCGCGGGGGGGGGGGAGGGTGGACTCAATATCATGCATGGCCATAGCTGTATGACCATAGACCCTCGCATCCCTACAATGCCGGGACGGGCGTACGTCGGCATTTCATCGATCAAGGAGGGCATGGTTTGCACCAAGCGCAAAGCGCCGTGAGGTCTTTGTCGAGTCGCATGAAGGGCGAGCTGCATCCTGCGAAGAACCGCTTTTGGGGGCGGATGTCATGCATATGGATGACAGCGTCGAATCGCTTGAATGGTTTCCTGGTGTGGTCACTTTCCAGAGACAGCCATGGTGTATACTTTATATATACTATGCAACTGCCTCGTGGGTGCCTTACCATATGCCTATTCTGCTCACTGCATTACAATGTACCACATATGTGCCGTTGTCTCATGACCACAGAGTTTATATCTCTCCAGGATGAGAAAAATCGGTAGGACACTGGGTGTGCTGGATGTCGACGGGTAGAGAGAACAGCGTCGCGTGAAGAACGCACCCTCTTACGTGGTGCGAGAATTCCTCTTGCGCGGAGTTAAGGTTTTCCACTCCGCACAAATGACCTATAACTCGATCGCCAGCCATGGCGAGGCATCACTGATGAGGAGGGGGGGCAACGTGGTACAGTAATGGTCCCTCTATAGTACTGTGGTGGTCCCTATATAGTGCCTGTGAATTCGCTTGGCACACGGGTGGGATAGATCAGTGTGGTATTTAGTGTGCGGAGTAATTTGTGCCGGTTGACGCTTTAGTGCCGGTATTGTTGCCCGGCGGATACCGGCACTATGTACAGAGGGAACACTACTCTATGCACACCGTGACGACCGTAGAGCAGTGCACACAGAGCAGTGCTTACACTTCCCAGCCCGTTTGACACGGCCACGAGTATATGCGACCAGTACCCGCAGCTGAGAAAGAGGCCACCAACCATGCCCCTCGGACTCACAGCCAAGAAAGAGGGCACCCACCATGCCCCTCGGATGTCAGCGTTGCTTGAAAATAGGAGGGGAGGCAAGGCGAGGCGAGGCGAGGCGAGACCACCTCTTATTTTTCGCGCGAAACTTTAAACTTCTTGCAAGAAGTTCTGCCTACGAGTACTCTTCATAACAAAAGTTCAAAATTGCCAAGTTCTCCCAGCCCTGCCGCCTATTTTTTTGTTCTTCATTTTTTATTGTTTCACGAACTTCAGCTCTTCTTGCAGATGCCGCCTTTACATACACAGCACGGATGGTCTCCAACAAAAAGCAACGACGAAGGCTGGACCTGGTCTGGACGCACAAAAAAGCTCCGGCGACCGAACCAGTAAAGCAGCACCTGCTGGCAGCTCGGACTCAATTATTTGACTGAACCCGTCGACCGACCTACCGACATACTGGTACCTTTTTGTATTTCATTCGTGTTTCATCATCACTTCTTATTTCCAGCTGAACTCGGACATAGGATGTTTTACCCTCGGCGAACTTCTAGACAAGACGTGTTTCACCGGTGTCGTAAGGCACCCGCGAGGCAAGTTACATAGTGCTCCCATTGCTGTCTCAGGAAGTGGCCACACCAGAAATTAAATTAACTTTATTGAAGCTGTCGTCCATATGCAAGTCCGCCTCACAGGCGGTTCTTAGCAGGATGCAGCTCACCCTCCATGCGACTCGCCCAATACCTCACGTCGCTTCGCGCTTGGTGCAAGCAATGTCTGCCTGGTTGGTGAAAACCCAACGTGCTCCGTCCCGGCATTGTAGGGATGCGAGGGTCTATGGTCGTACGACTACGGCCGTGCACGATATGAGTACACCCCCCCCCGGTACAAACATATCGCGCACAGGGTTCATTTTCGTCGATTTTCGTCGACCATTATCGAATGTTGCTAACTCACGCTCTCGCGTTTTTCCGCTATATAATCGTTTTTCTATGGAAGAAAAACAAAACAAAACAAAAACATATACTCGTACGAGTACTTCGTATATTTATAAAAATTAGAAAAAAAAAACAGCTGTTCTAGATCGAAGATTTCGTCGAAACTCATATTTTTGCAAGCTGAGTGTGATGTATATATGTGCACTCGGTGAGAATTGAATCCGCGATGACGTACGTATATTTGTAGGCAAATCGGCGAAGCCGATGCGTACATGGAATACGCAGCAGCGTGTTTCGATCTCATTTCGTACGAAGCTCATGTAGCCGGTACCACTGAAATAGATAGCATGGGTGCCGACAGAAGCAATTTCTGACACAAGTTTTTTTTTTATATATACAAGAAAATAGGCACTGAACCTGACCAGAAATAAAATAGAAATAAAATATCACACATCGTATATACGTCGTACAAAGGTGTGTTCAATAATATACACCAGGTACGGTATACGAGCTGGGCCAGCCAAGAAACTTACAAAGCTTCCTAAAGTAGTATCTCGTGAACCACTGCGAATTAGGCTACAAAATTTTGAAGCGCCAACCCTGACATACCAGTGCTTGTGCAATTTTTTTTTGTATCTTGAAAATTATATACATATTTTTTTCTCGACTCGATCTCGCCGAGATATCCGCGAAAACTCGAAAACAACATTTTTTTCATTCTAATTTCGTATAAAAAATGTCATTTTCGATCAACATGAAATTTGGTGGGGACAATGCTGAAGACACAAGGAGAAGATCGATGTAAGTCTCGTTGCCCAATTCGCCACCCATCAAATGATATGACCAAAACTCGATTCCATATATAAGTCAAGTAATTACATAAAAAATGGTATTTCCGTCATGCCCCGACCAGTTTCGAGAGTTTTACCCTGAAATTTTAACCACGTCTTTGAACCGTGCGTGCAAAAATACCTGCCGCCTGCCCTCTTTGATTTTTTTTTTTTCCAAGTAGTTTTGATCGCTTTTGCATTTTTTTCGATTTTTGGATCGTCTTATCTCTCTCGAGGGGGAAAAAAAAAAAAAGGGCAGGCGGCAAGTGTGTTGATTAGTACATGATCTACACTGTGTCCAAATTCCAGGTCCAAATTCGTTAAATTGGTCGGGGCATGGCCAATCTGCTTTAAAAACATTTTTTTGGCTGGCCCAGCTCGTACCTGGTACAACATAGGCAACGAAGCGCAGCTCTCGTATAATACAGCAGTAGTGCATAGCTCTATTACAGCTCCCACATATGATGCTAATGTGTAGTATAGTTTTCATAAATGCCTACATACACGACGTACGGCACCAAAGCACAGGTAACTCTAGAATATAGAATACAGTAGTAGTGCTGTAGCTCTGGAAATACAGCAATGCATACTGCTGCACGTACAGCTCTCCATATAATACAGCAGCAGCAGTACAACTTTATGTACGAGTAGCTCTTATCAATAGTATATACCACTCTGTCCCGAAATATAAGCACCATTTTTATTGAATGTTAATGTATAACCGGTGCTTATATTTCGGGACAGAGTGGTATGATACATCTCAGACATCGGACAGACGACCGACCCCCATTTCAACAGTACAGAGTGGGTGCCCCTATTTAAGACAAGTGTGGTACAGCAGTACAGTACGCCGAAAACAGCTCTCTTACCTAGCCTTCTCTCTTATCCACAGTGGTGGAAAATACATAGGTTTTAATGTACGCGAGTCCAGCCGATTGGGCCTCTCTTAATCCCTTAAGAACTGGTCCCACGAAGTTGGGGACACACTACTTGGAATTAGTGTGGAACATGTTTTTCCCGTTCTGTATGGGGTTAACTGTATTATTCTCTAAACGTGACATATGCTGCGGTAGAGGTGCACCATGTTTTTGTTTTTGCCTCCTTAGGGTGGTGACTTAAGGAGCTCTATACTAATAGTAAGTCAAAAACGGATGTCGGAGGAAAATAAAAGTACCATGTATATTATATACCCGATGAACAAACAATCCTATATATGTCCTCTACTACTGCAAGTATACAATGAAAAAAACCGCAACACAAAAAATGGAATTCCGACAATTTTTGGTTAACCCCTCAACCCCTTCAGAACTGGTCCCATGTATCTGGAAACAAACTACTTGGAATTAGTGTGCAATACGTTTTTCAGTTCTGAATGGGTTAATAACTGGCCCCACGAATTTGAGGAAAAACCACTTGAAATTAGTGTGGGATACATTTTTTTCAGTTCTGCATGGGTTAAGGAGCCCCTCCATTCAGAAAAAAACGTTTTCAGCCAAAAAAAGGTATACCTCTACCTCTATCGTTGCACGCGTAATTTGTGCCCGCTCTTAAGTCGGGGTACCCACTGCTGTATCTAGATACTTCCCGATCTGCATGGTCTGTATGATCTACAGCTCATGTCTCTAGGTGAAAGACATATAACCTGCATGATCTACAGCTCATGTCGCCAGGTGAAAGCCGTATAACCTGCATGATCTGTATGATCTACAGCTCATGCCGCCAGGTGAAAGCCGTATAACCTGCATGATCTGTATGATCTACAGCTCATGTCGCCAGGTGAAAGCCATATAACCTGCATGATCTGTATGATCTATAGCTCATGTCGCCAGGTGAAAGCCGTATAAGCTGCATGATCTGTATGATCTACAGCTCATGTCGCCAGGTGAAAGCCGTATAAGCTGCATGGTCTGCATGATCTACAGCCCATGTTCACGGGTAGGACCTGTACCTTTTCAGATCATGCACGAGATCTAAATAAAAAATGGCAGGATACGCGGGACCTGGGTGATCGATCTACTGCAACCACGCCATCTTGGTTAAGCGTGGGGAAGGATTAGCAGGGCGCCTTTTAGGGCTGTTTTTTTACCCCCGACAACAGCGACCACGGTACGAGACCGCCTGTACTGTCGCCAATTATTTACCAGGTACAAGGCGCTCCCCTTCGGTATAGTTGTGGTTGACTAATAAAATCCTGGGGGGGGGGGGGGGGGGGGGGTTGTCTGTCGCGAGCTGAAAAGAAGGGAGAACACAGCAGGCGTGTGCTTCCTCGTAGGATACGCGTACAGCAATATTGGAAAGTATGGGGAAAACAAACTTGCTCGATAAGAATGACCCTAAATCGCGACCTTGTCCTATGCGGCAAGTATTTACAATTTACAACTGTCATACATATTAGACGTACTGGCGACAAAAAACAAAAACAAAGACTCACCGCAGTTCCCCCGGCTGCGCCGTAAGAATAGTTGCCCTGAGGAGGTGGGGCAGAAGGCGCCGTGGGTGCGGTGTACGCCGCGCCAGCCCCCCGGTACTGCTGTCGGTTGCCACGGTACCCGCCGTCACTGTCGCTGCCACTGCTGCTGCTGCTACTGCTGCTGCTGCTGCTGCTGCCGCCGCTGCTGCGGTAGTCGCGGTACCTCCCGCTCGCCCAGACCTCAAACGGAACCACCTCGTGGTTGCGGCCGCGGTTATTAAGACCGTTGACGTAGCCGTTGTACTCGTTCCTGAGAGCGTTGTTCTGTCCGCCACCCTGATAGTTGTTGTGGTGGTGGTGCTTGTCCTTCTTGCTGTGCTTCTTGCTCTTCTTCGACTTCTTGTCCTTGTGCTTCCTCGGCTTTTGCACGTACTGGCCAGAGGAGGAGGTGGCGCCGGAGCCGCTGACACCCACCTTCCCCGCCTTCTTGAACTGGACGTCTGAGTACACGGAGGCCTGGATTTGCCCCCCGCTGGTCACCGTCCACCAGCGCATCTGCCCGTCGGCGATCTGGACGAGGAAAATTCCGGGAGCATTTCAGGAAATCATATTACATATATACCATATAAGTATATACGTGCAATGGGAAAACGTATCGTATGTCAGGGAAAGACGAGAGCTTCGTGCGGTAGAGGTATGGAAGCACCTTGACACCCTTTAATAACCCATTCATAACTGAAAAACAAAATCCGACACAAATTCCAAGAAGTTTATTCTCCAATATGTGGGGCCAGTTCTTCAGGGGTTAAGAGGGTTTTCACTTTTATTAGGCGTTTTTTTACTCCAGAGGCTCCTTATACCGAGTATTAGCTCAGCTCAACAAGCCGGCTTTTTTTTATAATCAATTTGGTACCTGGCAAAATATGTAAGCCCGATGCACTCACAGTCTACAATAATGCACAGGATTTGTATCTCTCTAGGATTAGGAATCAGGACAGACACTGGGTGTACTGATGTAGCTGGGTAGAAAGAACGGGTTTAATGTAACACACACAGTCAGTCCCAGCGCAGTCCCGTGCATTACATACTGCTACGTCGTATATACTTCGTATATATATATATTTGTTTTGCCCATCCCATTTATTATCCTCGGCCTTCTTTTCTCTCTCCCTCTTTAGTCGTAACTCAGATCCGGGGCCACTAAGTAGGCTCTTCTCACCCCTCCCCACTACGGTACGTGCCTTGCATTTTTATCGCGATCATATTTCAGCACTTTCTTCTCTCGTCGACTTGCGTCGGATTCCGTACATACCAACAAGGAAATGCAGAGAGCAACTGAATTAACGTCAGGGAAAAGTAAGGGGAAACAAAAAAAAGCCAGGACAAGAAACACCGCGCGGGTAAAACGGTACCGGCTCCAACAGCACTATTGACAGCAGTACTGGTGAACGCTCTCGGGGTCAAGCGAGAGAGGAGTTTCGGGCCCAAAGTGCTGCTTAGGCCTTCCCCAATTCGGATCAAGGGAAGAAACCTTAAAAAACAAGAAACTATGACTGCGCCATCGGGAGACAAATGGACTTTAGTACCACCGCTTGTTAGTGGAACACACTTTTTATGGAGAAAGCTCTATAGGACCGAGCGTTTATTTTCGTCGATTCAAAAATAAATAAAGAGGAAGACTAGCGGGAATAACAGGAGACGCAAGAAGAAGAGGGGGAGGGGGAGGGGGAAGCAAGAGGAGGAGAAGAAAGCAAGACAACGGCGACGGGGCAGGAGCGGGAGGAGAAGGAGGAGGGAAAAAATGAGGAGGAGGAGGAGTAGGAGGAGGGAGACAAGGAGGAGGAAGAGGAGGTAGGGGGGGGGGAGAGGAGGGAGTGGGGGTACAAGGAGAAGGGAAAATGAGAAAGACGAGGGGAACACGGCGGAAACGGAGGCCGGAAAGGGGGGGGGAGAGAGGAGGGGGGAGAGAAGAGCGAGAGGGAGGAGGGAATAAGAGGGACGAGAAGGAGAACACGGAGGAAACAGAGGGAGGGGAACGGGGGGGGTAGAGGGAAGGGAACGGGGGGGGGTAGGAGGAGAGCACTCACCCCATCCAGCGGAATCTTGCCGCAGGTGCCGATAAGCTTGTCGGTGCCCATGTTGTCGTCATACACCTCCAGGACCACGGCGAGGCTAGACAGCGGCACCGTCGACGGCACGTAGAACGTGAAGAAGTTCTTGCGGCCAGACCACTCAGGGGTCCTTCCACCGTTGTTGTGCGTGCCGCTCTTGCACTCCGCGATCTAGAGGGAGGGAGGAGGGAGGAGTGGTGGAGGGAGTGGTAGAGGGGGGGGAGGGAGGGGGAGGGAGGAGAGAAGGTGAGGGAGGGGGTCATCATCCGCCTCGTTCTGCGTGATCGCGCCGCATCCCGGACAGTAATGGAGAAAGGTCCAATCTAGAAACAACACGAAACGAACAACATCACGACAAAATAACAGCAGTCAGTGGTCGCCCCGGTAGAGTAGTGGTCAGCTTCAAAGGCTACTATCATTGGTACCCGAGTTCATATCCCACCGTGGTGAGAGCTTTTGGCTTTATTTGCCAAAATAAAAAGGAACCAATTGCTGAGAGCGCCTTCGTGTCGTGGGTAGGCGGAATCCGACGCAAGTCGACGAGGGAAGAAAGTGCTGAAACCTCGCGATACAAATGCAAGGCAGCCGTAGTGGGGGGGGAGGGAGAAGAGCCTACTTTGTGATCCCGGATCTGAGTTACGACCAGTAAGGAGAGATAAAGGAAGCGCGAAGATGATAAATGGGATGGACAACAAAAAAAAAAAGTGTGCGCGCACGCCCGAGCTCAGGCTGACCGAGCGTGGGAGGGGGGGGGGGGGGGGTGTAGTCATGTTGTGCACGGCCGTAGTCATATGACCATAGACCCTCGCATCCCTACAATGCCGGGGGGGGGGGGGGGGGGGGGCACCTGGTAGCCATCGACGAGCAGCTTGGCCTTCACGTAGGGGTCCTGTGTGGTCATGGATGACACGCTCTTCAGCTGCTGCGCGCGGGCCACGTTGACCGTCAGCCCGCCCACCTGTAAACAAGGAGGAGTAGGATCATGCTATCAAAATTGTGTGTGTTTGTGTTTTGTTTTCTAGAGTGAGCGAGTTTCGACAAAAACAAAAAGCGGGCGGATGATCCGTGAGATTATAAAGCGTGTGTGTGCCATGAGCGTATATAAAAAGCCGATCCTGCAGTCTGTGCGACGCTCGAAGTGTACCATTCGCACTGCCCCTTGTTCTTGCAGAAGACCGTTGCGAGTTGTGAGTTTGAGAGCAGACACACGTCAGGGTAGAGGTGCGCCATGTTTTTTTTTTTCTCTGGGCGTATGGTGACTTGAGGAGCTCTATGCTAATAGTAAGTCAAAAATGATCTTTGTGGGAAAATAAAAGTCCAACGCGATGAACAATCAAATGGCCTGGGGCTATAAAAATGGCATTTTTCGACGACTTTGGGCTATATAACCCATTCAGAACTGAAAAGTTTATCCCACACTAATTCCAAGTATGTTCCCCGCAAAAACGGGGGACCGGTTCTTAAGAGGTTAAGGAGCCTCGTTGTCTACAGTAGAAACCATTTTAGTCGAAAACAAACGGCACAACAGCAGTATCCCCTATATCGTGCGAGCGAGCTTTGATAAGAGGGCGTGCACGGTCCTCGTGCAACGCTTCACACCACCCAACTCCAAGCGAAAACTCGGCGGTAAAAAATAGAAAATGCGGGAGGGCGGGCGCTACAAAAAAAAAGAGCACGCGAGGGGGTACAAAAAAACAGTCAAGCGCTGAAACAAAAACAACAATGAAAAACATGTATAACGCAAGCGGGTGCTGAGACACCAAAACAAAACGAATGCTAAAAAAAAAACACATGAACGGGGCCACAGGCAAACCAATCGCGCTCAAGAGACAAGAACAAAAGCAGCCCTCCCAAATACAAACAACCGGCAACTAACTGGTCAAAACAAAAAAAAGCAGCATCAACAACAAACAACAAAAACAGCAAGCAGACAAACTTGAAACACAAATACGAGCCCTTGCACTGCCACCTTGCCTCAATGCCGGCAAACAAAAGCAAAAAAAAACAAAAAAACAAAACAAAACAAAGCAAACACGCCCAATGAACGTGTCTAACGTATCACGCAGCTTGCAAAGTTGAGTTTCAACGGTTCAATCGGTATCATAGCACTCACGGCTGACGTGTTTGGTATATTTTCATTTTTAAAAATAAAATAAACGAAACTGGCACTGGCACTAGCACCGGCACTAGCACAGACACTGGCACTGCTGTCACTGACACCTGCGCGGAAACCTGCTTGTTCCCCTCCTTCCAACGAACATTGCTTCTCGCTCCCCGAGGACACACTGCCACCCACCTCGATGCCAACAAAAAAACGAAAAACAAAAAACAAAACAAAAAACAAAGAAAAAAACACAACAAAACAAAACAAAAAACACAACAAAACAAAACAAAAAGCAAAACAAAACAAAACAAAAAACACAACAAAACAAAACGAAACGAAACGAAACTGGCACCTGCGCGGAAACCTGCTTGTTCCCCTCCTTCCAAGAAACGTTGCTCCTCGCTCCCCGAGGGTACACCGAGGCCGCTCCCGCAGCCACCGCCGTCGCCGCCATCACCCCCAGCCAGGGGACCCTCATCGCCGAGCCCCGGTACCCGTGGTGGCCTCCTCCGTAGCCGCGGTAGCCCCCCATCCCCCCCATCCCGTACCCGCCTCCGTGCCTTCCGTAGCCGCCGCCGTAGCCCACCCCGTGTCCCCCGATCCCTACTCCGAATCCGCCGGGACCGTATCCGTACCCGCCGCCCATTCCGTGGTGTCCGAACCCGCCGCCGCCGCCGAATCCGCCGTGGCCGCCTATTTCGGTGTTCAGGCGGAACGAGGAAAAGGCGTTATTGTTGAGGGTGACAGGGGGGGGGGGGGGTGTACTCATGTCGTGCATGGCCGTAGTCGTACGACCATGGACCCTCGCATCCCTACAAGGCACGGGCGAGGGGTGTACTCATGTCGTGCACGGCCGTAGTCGTACGACCATAGACCCTCGCATCCCTATATACCATGCCGGGACGGAGCAAGTGGGTTGGGTTTTCACCAGGGGCATACTTCACTTTTCTTGCATGGCCGTAGTCGTATGACCATAGACGGTGCACTCATGTCGTGCCTGGCCGTAGTCGTATGACCATAGACCCTCGCATCCGCATGTACAATGCCGGGGCGGAGCACGTTGGGGTTTCACCAACCAGGCAGACGATGCTTGCATCAAGCGCGAAGGGTTGGGGGGGGGTGTATTCATGTCGTGCTTGGCCGTAGTCGTATGAGCATAGACCGGGGGTACGGCGGACAGGCTCGTGCTCGGACGGAAAATAAATACATAAGTAAATAAATGGTAGGCAAGAGCAAACAAAAAGGCAGGCAAGCAGGCAGGCATGTGAGAACTACACCACAAAAAACAAAGTAAGCGAACAACACGAACGGCTAAAACACAAAAAAGGAAGAAGAAACAAGCACGAGTGCACATACATACGTGCGAGCGAAAAACAAAACACAACGACAAAAAAAACAGAACAAACAAAACAGAAACCGCACAACAAACAATACATGGACACTAAGGACAGGCACACAATCCAAACCCGCAAACAAAAACACCTGGGTGGCCGAAACAAAAGGCAACACCCGCGAGGAGGCAAATAACTCCACCCCGAGAACGCCGCAAAATCTACGGCAAAGCCCGCAGCAAAACCCGAGACGAAACACGCCGCATAGACCCACCGAAAACGTCCCAACGCCCCCATCACCACCACCGCCATCACCACCACCACCAACACCACCACCAACACCAACACTAGCACTTAACACTAACGACAACATCAACACCAACACCAACACTAACACTAGCAACACCACCAACACCCCCACACGCACCACCCACCACCACCACCACCCACCACCACCAACACCAACACCAACACCCCCAACACCAGTGTAACCCTAACGCCTCACCGTGTCCGGAGTGGTACCCGCCCCCATGGTTGTGGTGTCCTCCGCCATGACCATGACCGTGACCGTGCCTGCCGCCACCGCCGGCCCCCGCCATCGCCCCGATCAAGCCTATCGCGCCCAGCCCTCCCAACCCACCGCCGCCGCCGTGATGTCCTCCACCGTGATGTCCGCCGCCACCACCATGGTGTCCTCCTCCTCCTCCTCCAATCAGGGACCCAAGAGCACCCAGCCCGCCGGCGCCCCCTCCGAGAGCGCCGAGGCCGCCAAAGTCACCAAGACTTCTGTTTCCCCCCATTGTATTGCCGTTGTTACACTTATTAGACCAGGGAGTCTTAACAAGATTGTTTTTTTTTTTTTAATAAATCTTCGCCGTATACAAGTATACCTGGTATAATACGATAACACACGAGAGAAAGAGAAAAAGAGACGTTTTGCGGAGAATGAGTTTAGTTGGAAAGTAGAAGGATGCTATATATACGTAATGGATACTAAGGCAGTGGACTTATCGAACTTACCGAAAAGTGTCGAGTGCCGGTATCGAACTCGTACCGAGCCATACCGGAGTGATCGGTCGGTACGGTATTTTCAGGCCGTACCGCACCTCAACCGAAGGCTTCGCGTTCGGTAGAGTATTTACCGAGAAAATACCCCTCCCCGGGGTATACTTCGGTACGTATATACCTTACCGAAAACACAGCAGTTTTCGTTGTGTACGCCCCCCCCCCTGATCGCTATCTTAGGAGATAGATTGTGGGCAAAGGAGGCGAAACAGGAAGGGGACAGGATTTAATAAAAAGTTTCTTTGTAATATATAGAAACAACGTAATGAGCGCCCACATGTTGGAGGTGTCTCTATTAGGAGTAGGAACGGTGCTCCGTCTCGAAAGGGATACGTGGTCAATAGTCAAATGACTAAGGCAAGCAACAAATGAGTACGCCCCCCCCCCCCTATAAATATTTTATATATGTATAGGTTGGGTTGGCGTCGGTTGGCGACGACGCTATAAAACATGCCTCTCACCGCGTGAGCTAGACAACCAGGGTACCGTTTTTTTTTCTTGTTTTTTTTTGGAGGTCCCCAAGGCTGGCGGTCGAGTAGATCATTTGTGCGGGGTCGGGAACCTCAACTCCGCACAAGGGGAATGATCGTATCACGTAGTGTGTATATGGTAAGGCACCCAGAGGCAGATACATAGTAATATCCATTGCTGTCTCTGGAAGTGGCCACACCAGAAATTAAATTAATTCATTGGAGGCTGTCGTCCATGTGCAAGTCCGCCTCAGAGGCGGTTTTTGGCAGGATGCAGCTCACCCTCCATGCGACTCGCCCAATACCTCACGGCGCTTCGCGCTTGGTGCAAGCAATGTCTGCCTGGTTGGTGAAAACCCAACGTGCTCCGTCCCGGCATTGTAGGGATGCGAGGGTCTATGGTCATATGACTACGGCCGTGCACGACATGAGTACCCCCCCCCAAGCTATCCCAGGAGGCGTACTATATTGCGTGTTGCGCGCAGTCATTTCGGAATAGGTGCTTTCGCATGTCATGATACGGCGAAACACAAACTTCGGGGTGTTCGCGGGTGATTACCTTAAAAAAACAGGGGATGTTTAAGAAACGTCCCCGCTAGGACCGAAATGCACATCCAGAAGTAAGTGTGGAAGTGTTTTTTTTTAATTTTTTTTTGGGGGGGGGCTTGAACCCAAAATCTGTACGTCGTACTATTTTGCTTCGTGCTGTAGCGTCGCGGCACTGCTGCTGTAAGCTTTCGTCCGCATGACAGGCACACGGAAGATCGCCCTACTTGTGGTCGTCAACGCCAAGGATAGGAAAAAGTCATACCTGGTACATGCTTACGAAAATACGTTGTTGCAGGTTGTAGGGTTAGGACCCATGACAATATGCCAAATATTGTCTAGGGCAGTGAGGGGCGAGAGGAGCAAAAATGCAGGGGTTTCCAATAGCACATCATGGTTTTTGTTAACAGGGGACATGGGGGGTTACGTAATTACGGCGGCCCCCGAACCAATTTATTACAGCAGATAAAACCCGTCGCCTTAAGCTCGCACTTTTTGCAATCCGACATCACTGGTTATTGGTACACGGGTGGTGGGATTCGTCGTCGTACGACGTATTCGTATCAGGTACGAGTACAGTACTTGGTACACTCTGGAATGTTCGTACACGTTTTATAGCTATCAACGTACCTGATGGTATGATATGCATCATACCTTGTGTGTTCGCATGACACGTAATGTGGCCCGGGCTTTTTCTTGTTCAATCAACGCTGATGCAAACGCAAACTATGAGTATGAGGCGTACCTGTGACGCATGCATGACGTACATCTGGTACCGCTCGACGTATATTCTACTACTCGTATGTACGTAATTACACTGACAATACGGGTATAGCGAAGATGCGGCGGATACAATTCCTATTTTCTGCATAAAAAAGAGGAACGGCGGAGGATCGGAGGATCCATCGTAGGAATCCGAATCCTACTCCTAAAGGCGTACGAAGTAAGTGTACAGGAGTAGGAAGCTGTCTCGCATTTGGTATTATAGTCGTGTCGGCGTCGGCGTGCCGGCTGCGTACTGGCTACGAGTACGAGTACTGGCTACACTGCTGTCGAGTACGCACTGCTGGCGTTTGTATGATATGATAGGAGGGCGTGGGGGGGCTCGGCGTGGTTGGTTGTTTGGCCACCAAGACTCGAGACTCGAAACCGATACGACGTACTCGTACCAACAGAGAGGACAGATGCCATATTCGGACCATGAGGGATGTCGAGATGCTCCATGATGTTCCCATTATACATACACTCGTATATATATATATGGATTAATGAACGGAGACGCTGCTGCCGCTGCTGTGTGTTACGCTGCTATTAAATAGTCTGTGTTAGCTGTGAGATGCGAGGGATTCCGAATTCCGACCAAGAATCAAAGCAATCAGGCATGAAGCGGCGTAACTTCAATGCGAGGCGCTTGCTCTACGTTCTACGTTCTGTCTTGAACGAAGTTCTTGGCTTACGTGTGCTGAGTGCCAGGCAAGTATGTATGGACAGACGGCAGGGTAATAACTGCCCGCGCCAACGCCGACAAGAGATGGATAGTGTGCTGCGATAGACGGTGCTGGCGCAAGCTTGATCGCGCACAAACGGGCCCGAGATGCTGCGCGATCATCTGTCCATTGTGTAGAGAGGCGACTCTCTCCAGTCTCTCACATTTACGTATTTCTTCATTCTCAGGAAGACCGCAACGTACGCCAACACTTGAATACACTACCCCCTCAAGATCCCAACTACTCACCGCCACCTGGTTGTCCGCTGCTAGTACTCAAGCGCACACTCTCCGTTCTGTGGCAGGCCTGGAAGCGGGTGCAGTGCGGGGGGGGCTGGCAGAGGTTGCCCCGAAGTCGATGTATATATCTCCGGAGATGAACACGCCTCGAAGGTTAGTGGAAACCCCAAAACGTTCCGCAGGTTCTTCACTTTCTTGAGAATCTCCATCAAATATTCTGCACGCTATCCCTGCTCTATCCGCTGGCTGCTGCAGTGCTCACTGAACTAGACGCAGCCTGGCTACCGCCTACGTGCCTTGTTAGCTCTGTCATCGTCTCGGTGTTAAGCTCTTCTACGAGGAATCAGCTTGTATCGGTGACCTGGTCCGGGGACCCCAAAAGCCAAAAGCCTAAAGCAGGAGAGCTAAACAGCAGTAGTAGTGGTAGCACCGAAGGAGGGAAGGAGAGATGGGTGCTTGTTTGGCTTGTGCGGCATGCCAGACGTGTGTCAGCTGCACCAGCATCTGCTGCTCCTGCCTCGGTTGGTGAGTGATCTACGACACTGGATACGCTGACTGGCTAACCTCCACCGTATATAGGTACTCTGCCCGTTGCTGTCGGCGCTTGTTTGGCTGCTGCTGCTTCTCGTTGTCGAGCGAATGCCCCACTGTCCATACTGCTGCCGTCCAGAGAACTATATTACGAACAGCAACAGCATGGCTTTTGCTGTTGTCGTCAACGTTGATGTCCGTCTTGCACAGCTGGCGGCTCTGTTTTTCCTGTGGTACTTGTCGTATGGTATGGCACATACGTGCCACGGTGGTGCTGCTCGGTGGCTGTGCTTATCGCTGTGTCGGTGTGTCGGGTACATACGTAGGATTTCGCACGAATCCCAGCTGCTTGTTTTAATAGTTCCTCTCACCCACAACAGCAGTCTTCACTTTTCAGTGGCTTTTTTGTCAGCGTAATATTCACCAACATATATGTAGGATTTAGTGTAGACGAAGTGACACCTTTTATTAATAGTGACAATTGCCCGAAATACTCCAGAGTCCAGAGGTCCACAGCAGGTACAAACAGCAGAACAGAAGCAGGCAGCGCACCACACAGAAGCAGGCAACGCAGTAGATCACCTACCGCGGGTACTCGTACTCGGCGCGAGGGATTACAGTACCACAGGTACCGGTCTGCCGGTACGCTTTTACTACTTGCTGTATACCAGGTACAAACGAGTGCTCGTGCCGCTACATAGCTGCCGGTGGCCCTAACACGCAACGGTCTGCCGTACTCGTACAGTCTCGTAGTTGTGTTACCACAGAACTGTTATCTCTCTAGGATGAAGAATCGGCACAAGACACTGGGTGTGCTGGATGTCGACGGGTAGAAAGGAAGGTTTAATGTGAAGAACACACAGCAGTAGCGTACAGGACACCTAATGAGAAACAGGCCAATGCGAAAGCTAGGCTGAGATTTAGAGGAATAATGAGAAATTCGAGACTCGCTGTCTTGAATTTAGTGTAGAAAGCACCCTCTCTCAGATAAGCAATCCAGCCTGGGTTAGCTTTCCTGTTTCTTATTAGGTGCTGTATGTACACTTTTACTACAGTAGTGATATTATTAATAGTATACGTACCAGGTATGAACATACTTACCCTGACCTTTTTTTTTGGTCCATTTAGAGCAGCATCGGCCCTCTGGTACTTTGCTTTTTCTTTATTGTGTTCTCTCTTTCAACGCATTTACTGCTGTAGACTGCTACGTAGCAGCATGGCAAATGTCTTACGAGTACTGCATTACAATGTGTGTGTTGTCTTCACATTAAACCCGTTCTTTCTACCCAACTACATCATCATCAGTACGCCCAGTGTCTGTCCTGATTCCTAATCCTAGAGATACAAATTATGTGGTCACAGACTGCTTGTGAGACAGAGAAAAAACAAAACAAAATAAACGCAAATGGATACGACGTAGGTGAAGCAAGTGAAATGCCAACGTACCGGGTACGAGAACACAACGACCACCAGCCGTATAATGTATAATGGCACGTACGTGCTGGGCTGTTCGGATCTGCACGTACTTTTGCACGATCTGGCACCCTGTTCCCATTTGGTACTTTGACCCCGCAGTGGGCCAGCGGCGGAGAACTTGCACGTACGTGCCAGGCTAATCGAATTTGCACGTTCATTCAATACGTTTTATGTATAGCAGGAGTTGTTGTAGATATGTATGGCCTACATGGTACCAAATGGGATCGAGGTGCCAGGTGGGCCTCCGGCGGCTCCTGCGGAGGGCTTGACTATATTTCTGCACCTTGTGGGTGGGAGCAAGGTGCCAAATGGGATGGACCCACTGCGGGATCAAAGTATCAAATGGGAACAGGGTGCCAGATGGTGCAGGGTGCCAGATGGTGCAGGAGCCGCCTGAGGCCCACCTGGCACCTCGATCCCATTTGGTACCATGTAGGCCATACATATCTACAACAACACCTACTGTACATAAAACCGTATTGAATGTAGGTGCACATTCGAATAGCCTGGCACGTACGTGCAAGTTCTCCGCCGCTGGGTTCACCCTTACTCGAAATATAAGTCCGGCCTGGACCAGTTTTTCCTGGTTCTTGTGTTGCTCGTGAGGTGTCTTGTGCTGCACTGCTGTACACGTAGTGCGCGGTGTCTGGACCAGCTTTCCTGTTTCTTATGCTGCTTACGAGGTGTCTTGTGCTGTATGTATGTACTGCTGTATGCGTACTGCGCGGTGTCTATTTAGTTGTGCATTTGTGTCTGTATCTGTGCCCGTGTCTTGTGTCCGCGTCTGTATGCGTCTACCATATGTGTACATATTTCTGCGTGTTCGGAGACACGTGTTCGGTGTCTTACGCATTCGGAGCGTCTGCTGCCGCCATTCCAAGTAACGAGCTTCACCCCCTTTTATAGTTCCCTCCCCTTACCGTGCCGGCATTGTATGGATGCGAGGGTCTATGGTCATACGACTACGGCCATGCATGAATATGAAGTACACCCCCCCCCCCCCGCCCCCCTCGCCAAACCCCCCCCGCCCCGTCCTCGATAAGGGATGCTGGTCAATGGGTCTAAATTGAAACTGAGGGCAAGTGCAACAAATAGTACCACCCCACGACTACGGGCGCGGTGCACGATATGAGTACTCCCCCGTCTCGAAAGTGATGCGTGGACTAATGGTCCGAATAACTGAGCAAGCAACAAAAATGAAACGCCCGCCCGCCCCGGCGCCCCTCTGCGTGACGACAATTTATTAACAGCTTCAAGAGCGGAGGGGAGGTGAATGACCCCATGGTTGGGCCCGTGCGAGCGCTGGGTCTGATGATCTTCTCGGTGGTGCTGGCTATATTCGGGCAATATTGGCTCTACGACCTACCTTGACAATCTAGACTTGGACATACGGGTGAGATGCATCTTTTTTTCTTTCTTTTTCTCTGGCTCTGCGACTTACTTCCTCGGCAGTATAGACGCTTGAAGTAAGGGTGACATGTGCTTTTTTTCCTTTTTTTTTGTTTGTCCTTTGTTTGGGTTTCTACGACTGTTCTTCGATCAGTAGATATTATGATTCGAGCCTTAAGGACATCATGGGTGAGGTGCTTTGGTTTCTCTTTTTTTTTTAAGTCTTACGACTTCTCCGACAGTATACAGTAACCAGGGTACGCGACAGGGATGTTAAGAACTGGATAAATGAAGATTTTAAGACTGAGATTTTTTTTTTTTTTTTTAAAAAATGAAAAAAAAAAGTTTTAAATTGGGTTTTTTTTTGGGGGGGGGGGGGGGGATATAAGAATGCGACCTCTTTTTGTACTGAAAATAGTGTGAAGCACACCCAGTCTTACATAAGAATTCTAGCCTGGCCCAAAATAAGAGATTTTCAACATCTGTCGCGTACTGACTGTAGACGCTCGGACATATGGGTGAGATGTTTCTCTTTTTTTTTTTTTTCTTTTTTTTTTTACAGTGGGGTACCCCGACTACTGGTACGCACCCCTTTGGGGCAGAACCCGGTGTACCTAAGGCCTGAAAAACAACCTATTGACTTGTGGAGTTTATCGACCGTGTGCCTGCGAGAGAAACGTGAGCGGCCTCCAGCGGGACGGGAAGGGCCGTTTTCACGCCCATGCCGCCCACGACTCCTCGCATTTGTAAGCTCGGACACCCATTTTTTTGTTCAATGTCATCCGCCAATCACGGTGTGGCGGTTTCTGTAACCGTCACTTTATTTTATTTTATTTTATCGTCCACTTTTCCCTATTTTATCTCCCAGCAGGGGTTATAAAGAGAGGGTACACGCTTTAAGAGAATATCGTTCGAGTATAGTTAAGAAAAGGCGCAGATCTCGGCTCGACCCATTCTTTCACTTAAAGCTACCACTCTGTCCCAAAATATAAGAACCTTTTTTACATTAATATTCAATAAAAACGGTTCTTATATTTAGGGACAAAGTTATATCTATTTCCCGCTTGCGCGATTAAAATAGAAGGCCAGTGAAGAGAGAGCTGTGTGTTTTCTTTCGGCCTTGTATCACATCTCTCGTCCCCTGTCCCCCGTCTCCTGTCGCCCGTTATCTGTGTCCTGTTCTCCGTCCTCTGTCCCCTTTCGCTCGTCCCCTGTCCCCCGTCCCCTGTCCCCTGTCCCTCGTCCCCTGTTCCGCGTCCCCTATCCCTTGCCCCTGGCCCCTGTACCACACCCCCTGCTATCCGTCCCCTATCCCATGCTCCCCGTCCCCTGTCCCCGGGCCCCTGTCCCGCTTCCCCTGTCCCCCGTCCCCTGTCCCTTGCCCTCTATCCCTTGTATCCCCACTCGCTACCGCCGCCGCCGCCACGGCTTGGTAGATGTGACGACGAAAATTACTCGGAGGAGTTTCGAGATGCATGTGTGGGAAATTCGGCGGTCAATCGCGTTAGCTTCGTCGACGCGGTGAGAGCACGTCACTGCTGCTGCTGCTGCTGCTGCTGTTGCTTGGTTTAGGTCAATACTCTAGCTACGGCGGTAGCCTCCGTCGTGTTACAAGCGTCGCTGTTTTTGCTGTCGTCGTTTGCGTTGGTGGTAATCGTGTTGTTGTTGTTGTTGTTGTTGTTGTTTTGTGGTGTCAGTGTCGTTATTGGTGGTAGCATTGGTGATGGTGGTGGTGGTGGTAGTGGTGGTGGTGGATGTGTTGGTGTAGGCGTTGTTGTTGTTGGTGTTGTTGGTGGTTTCGGTGCTGATGGCGGTGTTGTTGGTGTTGGTTTTGTTGTCGCTCCCAGCGTAATGGACTTGATTCTCTCACCTTCCATCCGTTCATTTGCCCGAGTCCCCTCCCTCTCCCCCGTAGTGTGATACAGGCGTCCTTCATATTAATGCCTCCCCCCAACCCCCGCTCCCATTTGCGACGGCGCTGTAATACACGCCTCTCGCTGCGTGAGCTAGACAACCAGGGTATCTTGTTTTTTTTGCGGTCACCAAGGCTGGCGGTCTTGTTCAGCCATTCATGCGAGACTGAGAACCTTTGCTCCGCACAAGGGGAGTGATCGTATCACCTAGTGTGTACCTGGTATTTGGTAAGGCACCCACGAGACAGATACGTAGTAGTATACATACCCATTGTTGTCTTTCGAAGTGGCCACACCAGAAATCTAATCAATTCATTGGAGGCTGTCGTCCATATGCAAGTCCGCCTCACAAGCGGTTCTTAGTAGGAGGCAGCTCGCCCTTCATGCGACCCCCCCAACACCTCACGGCGCTTCGCGGTTGGTGCAAGCAATGCCTGCCTGGTTGGTGAAAACCCAACGTGCTCTGTCCCGGTATTGTAGGGATGCGAGGGTCTATGGTCATACGACTACGGCCGTGCACGACATGAGTACCCCCCCCCCCCCCCCTGTGCGTGCTAGCAATTCTGGTCGCTGTCGAATGGAAACCGTACAATGCTCTCCGTCCCGCGCAATTTGTAGGGGTGCGAGGGCTATGGTCATAACGACGAAGGCCATTGCACGAATGCGGCTATGAGTTACCCGCCCCCCAGCCCCCCGCGAAGTCTATGGTCATACGACTATGACAGTGCATGAAAATGAAGTACGCTCCCCCCTCGCGCCCCCCGCCCCCCCCCCCTCCCCCAACCTTATCCGGCAAACAGGCGTTCTTCCTACTGATGGCGCTGTGCGCGTGCTGCTCGCCGGCGTTCAACAACGGCTTCTGGGGGTTCAAGTCGATGGTGTGGGCCTTGCTCCTCGTGGCGTCGATCTTCATCTCGAACGAGTTTTTCGACGGTTACGTCTGGGTGGCGAGGGTCGGGGCCTTCATCTTCACGATCATGCAGCAGATCGTGCTCATCGATCTCGCCTACAGGTGACACATTGGTGTTGGTTGATACAGTACAGTACACCTATTAATAGTAAGAAACAGGCTGATAAGAAAGCCAGGCGGATGTTTAGAGGAAGATAAGAAAGTCGGGAGTCGTTGTCTTGAAGTTGGTGTAAAAAGCACCCTCTCTCAAAGAAGAAATCCAGCCTTGGAGCAGATTTCCTGTTTCTTGTTAGGTGACTTGTACTGTATTGCAGCCTTCACGGTGACTTTTTCCACCCTCCCAAGACACATTTTGTTGTTGTTGTTGTTGTTGTTGTTGTTGTTGTTGTTGTCATTTCCCCCCCACCCACTTGCCTGTCTTTGATAAATGTGTCGTCGTAGTCCTATTATACGGGGGGCCATAGTAAATAGATATGACCTATATACGGTACACACAAATGCCTACCAAAATGTCCCATTACATAAGGAACGTTTAACGTCGAATCGCTGCTGTGTGTCGCTGAGTTCTCTGGCCCACTGCTGTACGCTCTCCAATCGCCAGTAGGCAGCGTCGCATGTACTGCGTAGGCCTTCTTTTCTGTGGCCGTGCATTGCAAGCGATCGCTTGTTGCTCGCGCGCTCTCTCGCCCGACGTCAGCACTGCAAGTAAACACTCTTCGTCCCTATTCGCCCTCTCCTCGACAACGAAGGTCTTGATGTTAGTGTACAAACGGCTCCTATATTTCTGCCCAGAGTAGTAAATATTTACCTATTTTGACTATTAATATCAGTATTTTGTCCTTTTTACTATGGTCCCCCATGATAGCGCTTGTTCCGATCATATATACCATAAATGTAATCTGTAGGTACCAATTTTGACTTTTTGTGGGCATCGGCCTTTTCTCGCCCCCCCCCCTTCTCGACCCCACCCCCCCGCCCTCCCCTAATCCCCCCCCTCCGTTGGGTTGCGCGGTTGCAACGACGCGTAAACCGCACTCGTGCGTGAGCTAGACAACACAGAGGTGCCGTTTTTTTTGTTATTTTTTTGTGCGGATCACCAAAGCTCGGCGGCGAGTAGATGCATTTCGCGGGTGAAACCTTGTTCTCGCACAAGGGAATGTCGTATCACTATGTTAATAGGTTAAGCGTCCGCGAGCAGTTACATAGTAAACCCATTGCCGTCCGAAGTGGCCAACCAAAAATGAAATATAACTCATTGAAACTGTGCCATATCAATTCCGCTCAGACGGTCATTAAGGATCAGCTCACCCCAGCACTCGCCATACCTACGCGTTTCAGCGCTGGTGAGCAATTCTGTCCTGGTTTGGTGAAAAACCCAAACGTGGCTTCTTCGTCCGTCTTGTAGATGCGAGTCTACATAATGACTACTGACCGTCACAAATGATACTATTATTCCCGCCCCCCCCCTTCCCCCTCCCCCCCATCCTCACCTGCTCTCACTTCCTCCCTCCCCTCACCCTCTGTTTCCTCTCCATCCCCCCCTTTTTTTTTTTTTTTTTTTTCTTTGCCCCGTTGCTTGTGGCTTGGGTCCTGCTCCTGTGTTTTGATTGGCTGGCACCTTTGGTGCCCATGCACAGGGTCAACGATGGCTTGGTCGACATGGCTAACGCCAGCGGGGACGGGTCCGACGAAGGGAAGCCGTATCTGGTGGCCTTGATTGCCGGTAGCGGCTTTCTTTTCGCGGGGTCGCTGTCCGGCATCGGGGTGATGTTCCACTACTTCAGCGGCTGTTCTGCGAACGAGCTGGTCATCTCGCTGACGCTCATCCTGGCCGTGGTGAGCATCGTTGGAAGAGTGAAGTGAATATTGTTGTCTTGAATATGTCAAGCAATGACATGGAATGGAATGGGATGGGATGGGATGGGATGGGATGAGATGGGATGGGATGGCGTGGAAGGAAATTAAGCGAAATAAAATGAAAGCAAAGCGATTTGAAATGAAACGAAGGGACATGAAATGGAATTAAACGAAACGAAGTGAATTGGAATGGAATGAAACGAAACGATGTGAGATGGAATGGACTGAAGCGAAATGAAGTGAAATGGAACGGAATGAAGCCAAGTGAAATATAATGGAACGAAACGATGTGATACTAAATGGAATGAAACGAAGGGAAATGGAATGGAATGAAACAGAGTGATATTAATGAAGCACCTCAACCAAGAGAAAGTGAAATCAATCCTACTTTATACCTACGTACGTGCACGTACGTGCGTACGTACGTACGTACGTAAGCACGACGGCACCGTAATTCCACGAGAAATACCATTTATCACCAAGCTTGCACCGTTTATTATTGCAGTGGCTACGTACGGCTAGGTTTGGAATTTGTCCCCGAATTGATTCTCGTTTTTTCCCCTCATCCTAACTATCCCCTGCCCCCTCCATGGCTGCTCGGCTGCTGAAAACCCAACGTGCCCCGTCCCGGCATTGTATACAGGGATGCGAGGGTCTATGGTCTTACGACTACGGCCGTGCACGACGTGAGTACACCCCCCCCCCCCCCTCCCCACTCCTCCCGGCCGTCTGCATCCCCTAACAAAAAAAAACCTCTTTTCCTGCCGTCCCCCAAACTCTTTATCTGTCCCGACCGCTCGGGGTCTCTAAATTATGAAGGCGGTGACGCTTCTTCAGCTTTCCGGCGGCGAGGGGAACCTTCTCGCGTCCGCTGTGGTGACCGCCTACGCGACCTTCCTCTGCTTTTCGGCGGTTTCGAAAACGCCGACTTCCGACTGCAACCCCTTCGTGGGGGAGTCGAACCTCACCGTCGTGCTGATTGGTCTAGGGCTTACCCTGCTGTCTCTCATCTGGTGGGTTTTTGTACTGCTGTGCAGGCGGTATCATAGCGTTGTGCGGATTTTGATCTATTGTGGGGATGACCCTGCTGTCTAAGTATCGCCTGTTGATTGTGTCGAACGGTACATCAGGGCATACAGTGTTGTTTACAGTAGTGCCCCCCCCCCCGGGTAGCTAATGTGTAGCTGCGATATGTTGAAAACCCGACATGCTCCGTCCCGGCGTTGTAGGGGTGCGAGGGTCTATGGTCATACGATTACGGCCATGCATGAATATCGAGTACCCCCCCCCGAGTCTGCCTGGTTGGTGAAAACCCAACGTGCTCCGTCCCGGCATTGTAGGGATGCGAGGGTCTATGGTCATATGACTACAGCCGTGCACGACATTAGTGCTCGTACCCCCCCCCCCCCGAAACGGGCATGTTTGTTTAAGATGACACGAGGAAAATAGACGATGCTTGTGACTGTGAGAAGATTGGTACGCTTAAGATAGATAGCGAAAGAGAATATCGCTATACCTTATGAGATAGATTGGTGGCAACTCGGCCGGTCCCGTACAGAGAGGATAAGACTAGCGAAACACTTATATCTAGTAAACATATGTGGAAACGAAGTAATGGGGCGCCCAAACTGTTGCGAGCTGTTCTCTATTTGCAGGAGTAGGAACGGTGCCCCGTCTCGACGGTGATGCGTCATGGTCAATGGTTCATTACCTTAAGCAACGCTACGAAGAGTAACCCCCCCCCAACCCACCCGAGTAGCAATGCCTGCTCGTCTGAAAACGCAATGCTTCCTCTCCGGATTGTAGGGATGCGAGGGTCTATGGTCATACGACTACGGTCATGCATGAAAATGAAGTACACCTCCCCCCAGCCCCGAACCCACCCCAACCCCCACCCCCATCCACCCTCGCCACTATCCCTACCACCACCCCCTCTCACCACCACCCCCCTGATACCACCCTCCCACCCCTCCTATCCCCCCCATCCCATCTCGCGAACGCTCCGTGACAGGATAACTTTGAACGCGGCAAGGACCGTGACTTCTCTGCTCGGTGGGAACGCCGACCAGGTAACGTGGAAACCCCACCCCACCCCACCCCACCCCACCCCACCCCGCCCCACGACCTCTATACCTGGAATATTGTGTCCGTCTCTTCTCCTAAATATCAGAAGAAAGTCTGTTTTTTTTTTTGCTGTTTCATATTATTACGGTGGACCTATAGTACTGTATGTAGGTAAGACTTACGGTACACACACACAAAAACCTACATGTTTCCCTCTTTTTTATCAACAATAGTTGGTCCTATTTACTATGGTTCCCCCGTAATATTATTGGTTATAGGAGTATTTTGACGGTGGGCCTATCTATAGTAAATACGACACACGGTAGACACAAAACCCTCTATTTTTACCTACGTTTGCTACGTAGCCACATTTGGTCCCTGTTTACTAGTATTTTTGTTCGTTTTGAAAAACTAACCGTATGTAAGGGTCATGCTAGTTGGCGTCGGTTGGAGTCGAGGCTGTATAACACGTCTCTCACTGCGTGAGCTAGACATCAGGGTACCACGTTTTTTTTTTTTTGCGGTCACCAGTGCTGGCGGTCTTGTTAGGTCATTTGTGTGGGGCTGAGAACCTCAACCCCGCCCAAGGGGAATGATTATATCACGTAGTGAGTATATGGTAAGGCACCCACGAGGCAGATACATAGTAATACCCGTTGCTGTCTCTGGAAGTGGCCACACCAGAAATCAAAACTAGTTCACTGGAAGCTGTCGTTCATATGCAAGTCTGCCTCACAAGCGGTTCTTAGTAGGGTGCAGCTCACCCTTCCTGCGACTCGCCCAACACCCTCACGGTTCTCTTCGCGCTTGGTGCAAGCAATCAATGTCTGCCTGGTCGGTGAAAACCCAACGTGCTCCGTCCCGGCATTGTAGGGATGCGAGGGTCTACGGTCACACGACTACGGCCATGCGGCTAATGAGTACACCCCCCCCCCCCTTCGCCGCCCAGGGTACGAAGGTCTACGGCCATACGACTACGACTATGCATGGCATGAGTACCCCCCACCCCGCCGCGACCATATTTTCGATAAGCATGCACCATGCCCTGCCTCGGCTACCCTCAGCCGCTTCCCAAACGTGCCCGCAGAAGCCGTTTTGTTTCTTCTTGTTCCTGATACGTATTCTATGTTTCCCCCCTTCTCTTTCCTGCCTTATTTTTGCATTCACGTATTCGTGTTCCGTGTTCCATGATTCTTGTTCTCTTTCTTGGTCCCATGTTTCTTGTTTTTTTTTTTTCTGGTGCCCATGTTTTTCTTACGAATATTTTCTTTTTGTTCCGTGATTATGTTTTTTTTCAAAAAATATTTTCTCTTTTGATCCATGTTTCTTATTGTCATATTTCCCCCTCTTTTTCCCTCTTTTTCCCTATTGTTTTATATGTATTTTCCTTTTTTGTTTCTGTTTCTGTTGTTTCTGTTGTTTTTGTTTTTCACATCTGGGATCGGGGTTCGTGCTGGATGGCGATGGTGATGATGATGATGATGATGATGATGATGATGATGATGATGGTGATGATGATGATGATGATGCTGATGATGATGATGATGATGATTATAATGGTGATGATGATGATGATGATGATGCTGATGACGATGATGATGATGATATTGATCATGCTAATGGCGATGATGGCGATGGTGATGATGATGATGGTGATGGTGGTGATGATGATGATGATGATGATGATGACGGCGGTGTCGGCATACAACAGGTCCAGGAGGCTTCCGGGCCAGTCCAGCCGGGGGGCTCCCTCGAGTCGGGCGACAAAAGCCGTCCCTTCGTGCAGGATGCTGTGCCCGTGGGGGACGGCATGGGGGAACCCGCTCCGGCCAGGCCCGCCGCCGGCGCTAGTGCCGCGGGGCAAGGCGCCGTTCAAGACGATGGCGGTTTGGTGAGTGATTGCGCGTGCGCGGGGTTGGTGGGTGGGTGGGTGGTGGGGGGGGGCTGTGAACTGTGACACACCTCTCTGCGTTTGAGACGATGGTTGGGTTGTTGGTTGGTTTGGGGGTTGCTGTTTTGTGTTTGTGGCGGCTCTGCAGTGTTGCTTTTTGTTGTGTTGATTTGTTTTGTTGTGTTTTTGTTTTGTTTTGGTTTGGTTTGTTGGTTTGTTTGCTTTTTGTTTTTCTTGTGGGTTGTGTTGTGTTGTGTTGTGTTGTGTTGTGTTGTGTTGTGTTGTGTTGTGTTT
>MEHQ01000217.1:82280-103122 GCA_008828725.1 Saccharina japonica
TGGGCTGGGTTGGGTTGGGCTGGGTTGGGTTGGGTTGGGTTGGGTTGGGTTGGGTTGGGGGGTTGGGTTGGGTTGGGTTGGGTTGGGTTGGGTCCCGTCGGTCGGTTGGTCGGTTGGGCTGGTTGGTTGGTTGGTCGGTCGATTGGTCGGTCGGTTGGTCTGTGGGTTGGTTGGTTGGTTGGCTGGTTGATTGGTTGGTTGGGCATTGCTTAAGGCATATCCCTCGAGGCGTCGCTTGAGAAGTTGATTTCGTGATGCCATTGGAGCACGAACACGCCCTTTAACATAACACTGCCGTTATTGTTATTGCTGCTGCTGCCGTCGTTGCTGCTGCTACTACCGTTGCTGCTGCTGCCGTCGCTGCGTCTCGTTCCAGGGCTGGAGGTTCAACGTAGTTATGGTACTGATCTCCATGTTCTACGCCATGATGCTGACGAACTGGGGGGATATTAACGTCGACGGCGAATCCAGCGACCCCAAGAACGGGTGGACGGCCATGTGGCTTACCACCACGGGGCAGTGGGTCTGCTTCATCATCTACGGCTGGACGCTCATTGCACCCCGCATTTTCCCCGACAGAGACTTTTCTTAACCCCCCCCCCGGAGTACAAGCAATGCCTTCCTGGTCGGTGAAAACCCGACAGCGTGCTCCGTCCCGGCATTGTAGGGGTGCGAGGGGCTATGGTCATACGACTACGGCCATGCATGACATGATGAGTACACCCCCCCCCTGAAGTTAACCTTGTAGGGGACACGCCAGCAACTGCGCTAGGAAACCTGGGCGGTGGGTCTGTCTGTTTCCATCATCTCTACGGGTGGACGCCCATCGCGACCCCGCTTTTTCCAACGACCGAGGCTTTTCCTGACGCCCCCCCCCCTCTCCCGGGAATGGACCGAATGGTGGACACGCCGACAAGCACACGAGGAAACCCGGCAGCGAAATCACCGTCCCCAGCTTGTTTTCCCGACCAAGACTTCCCCCCCAGCAACCTCCCCAAAACCGTATAGGGGGAGCGGGCACGCCAACAAACACACGAGGAAACCCGGTCACCTAATGATGCTTTTCGTGTGCCTTTTGTTTTTTGGTGTCGCTCTCGTTTCACGGATTGACGAATGTAGATGCGAATCGTTTGTACCGGACGTTGTTGGCTCCGCGTTAGTTTTTTTTTTTTCGTACCGGATGTGGTCACCGATGTAGAGGAAGGACTGCAGCCGGGGCGCGGCGGGGGAAAGCGAGCGCGCGTGCACGCACGGGGGTGGGGGGGTGTACTCATGTTGTGCACGGCCGTAGTCATATGACCATAGACCCTCGCATCCCTACAATGCCGGGACGGGGGTGGGGGGGTGTACTCATGCCATGCCATGGCCGTAATCGTGTGTGCCCATTGCCCCTCGCACCCGTACAATGACGGGACGGAGCACGCGGGTGGGCGGGAGGTTTGGTGGTTTGCTTTCCCAAGGAAGAAAAAACTTGGGGGTTGGTTTTACGTTTTGATGGGAGTCTTGTCCGGCTTGGGATCGGTCTCGTCCCGCGTCCGAGTTGGATCGAAGCCATCGAGAGACGCCGTTCCTTCGAGAGGGTTGGGTGTGGGGGGTCGAGCGAGCGATGCTGCTTCCGTTTTTCAAGTGGCCCGGTGCCGTGCGGCTCTCGCTGTGGCTCTCGGTGTGGCCCGGTGCGGCGCTGTGCGTTGCGGTGCGGCCGCGGTGCGATGGGGCGAGGTGTCAGTGGTTGTGTCATCATGAACGGTGGTGCTGTCGGTTGCTCGCTCGCTCAACTTCTTCTTGCCCCTTTTTGTTTTGGTGGATGTGGTCAGCGATGTGGTTTCGGCGAGTTTGTACAGGGGTCGGAATTTGTTGAACTACGCGACCGGGCTTTTGGGAACACCAGAAGACCCAAGGCCTCTTACCATTGTTGATGAAACGGCCCGGTAACTGTAGCGTGGTTCAGTCGGCAGGGTATATATATATATATCTATGTATTCGGAATTTCCTGAGATATTTCTAGACACGGCGGTTGTTGTCATGGCCAGCGGGAAAAGTGGGAGTGCTAGTTTTTTTTTTTCAAAATGTTTTCGGCCACGCACCGCACGTCTTGTAAGCTCAACACTCCTTTTATACCTGCAGCACCCACTGTTTGGACGCAAACGTCTTGGAATTAGTGTTGTTTTGCCGGACGGACAAAACACGTCTTGTGTGCGGTTGAAAGCGTGGTTTGGGATACTGCTGGTGGTTGTGTTTTGTTTTTGGATGCCCACGTCCGTTAAGTTATAGGATGCTGGCGTTGGTTTGGTTTGTCAGATGCACACACGTCTGCTAAAATTGAGGGTGGTGTTACAGGATGCTGGCGTTGTTTTGTCAGATGCACACACCTGCCAAAATTGAGGGGTGGTTCGGGAGGAAAACTGTTGTTTTGGTTTGTCAGAGAGGCACACGCCTTCTAAACATTGAGCGTGGTTTGGAAGACTGGTGTTTTGGTTTTTGTCGAGTGAACACGTCCGCTCAGCTTAAGGGTGGCGTTTTGGGATGATGATGTTCGGGTTTTTGGCGGATGCACACGTCTGGTAAGATGAACCCTTTCAGAACTGACCAAAACAAATTCCACACTAATTCCAAGTAGTTTGTCCCCAAAAACGTGGGACCGGTTCTTAGGGGGTTCAGGGCGGATTTGGGAGGCTGGTGCTTGGATTCTCGAGCGAGCACGGCGCGGCGTGTATTCTAAGCTTTTTCCTCATCCTCAGCGCTGCCCACCTTGTGGGGACAACGCTACTTGGACTTAATTGGAGTTGCATGTTTCTTGCAGTTTTTCAGAGAAAAATATTTCCTGAGAGAGGCAGGCGATACGGCATGCTCGGTGTTCTTTGTGAATTTCGGTGGCATGGTGGCATATATAACTCTTTTTCTTGGTCTCGGGGAGGGGTAGGAGCGGGAGGCGTTTTTCTTGTTTCCGGAGGGGAGTGGGAGCGGGAGGCGTTTCGTCAATCGTTTTGGTTGCGGGCTTGGTCATCGTTGATTGGTTGTTGTTGTTGTTGCGGAGAGTCGGCTCGTACACGTAACGGCTGGTATATGCGACGGGACTTTTTGTTTTGTTTTGTTCTTGTTTCCTTGAGTTTTTGAACGAGCACCCACCCTTCACTCTTGAGCGAGAGGGATCAATCGAGACTCATTGTATGTATAGTATATATGGGTTTCCATCTTTTTTTTGGTGCGTGATGTGTATTCAAGATCGACTTCGTTCGTTGGGTGAGGTCTCCCCGTGATTGATTGTGTTGTGAGCGTGTCCGTTTTCTAATATTCTGCCCCCTGCAGACAGATGGCTATTGCTCACATGCATACTCGTAGCACTGCTGCTGTTTGTTGTGGTCACGCCGCCAAGCTTTTGTTGCCTATGGTACGCGTGGGCAAAATCTAGAAGCATGCGACGTGGAGACCAGGGTGCTTCAGGCAGGGATCCAGGCTGGGTGGAAAAAGGTTGGGCAATATATAATGCTGATATATATATGCTTTGAAGTGTGTGTAACTTACCCAGTAGGAAATATGTGAAGTTTTTGGGGACCCACCCGTGTATACCGACCACCAGGAATATGACGACGGCGACCACTCTTATCAAGCGAGTACATACTATTACATAGCAAGAAGGGCGTGTAGCAGTGCAAGTGTCACCATGCTCCCCGTGTGTGTGCGTGTGTGTGTTGGTACAATCAGCTCATTTCACTGCAGTTCAGACACACGGACACCCCCCCCCCCCCTATAAACATGCCCCGCAGCTCGGCGTATAGCTGATACTTCGTGCAACCGACGATGCTCATCAGGCTGCACCGTGTAACCGACAAATGCTGATCAGGCTGCTTCGTGTAACCGACAAATGCTCACCAGGTTGCTTCGTGTAAAATATTCTGCTCAGGCTGGTTCGTGTAACCGACGACCAGGCTGCTTTGTGTAGTAACCGACGATGCCCAGGCTGCTTCGTGCAACCGACAATGCTCAGGCTGCTTCGTGTAACCGACGATGCTCAGGCTGCTTCGTGTAACCGTCGACGCCCAGGCTGCTTCGTGTAACCGTCGACGCCCAGGCTGCTTCGTGTAGTAACCGATCATCACGATTTCTTTGTTTTTAATATATCACGTATGCTTTCCCGCTGAAGCCCCCAATACGTAATATATGACATTATTATGTTGACTTCCGGCGGTGGCCCACGGGAAAAGTCCAATGGTGTCCCGCGGGCGCCCACGTGATACCTCATGGGCTCCCGCCGGAACCTATGTGGGGCCCCGTGGGATGCCGTGAGATCCTGCGAGGAAGCCCACGGTATCCCACGGTTGTCCAAAGCGAGTCCCACGGGAGGGAATCCCATGGCAAACCACGTGGGAACTTGGGTATCGACCACACTTGCTATGGTTGAACCATATACATAATATACGCGCGGTTTCCCTCGCGGTTTCCCTCACGATTTCCTACGCGGTTTCCCACGCGGTTTTCCATACGGTTTCCCACACGGTTCCCCACACGGTTTCCCACGTGACTCCCCACGCGGTTTCCCATACAGCTTCTCCCGTGGTTTCCCACGCGGGCTCCCCCGCGGTTTTCCATACAGCTCTCCACACGGTTTCCCACGCGGGCTCCCGCGCGGTTTCCCATACGGCTTCCCATACGGCTTCCTTCAAGGTTTCCCACGCGGCCTCCCACGCGGTTTCCCACGCGATGTCCCATACGGATTCCCACGGGTTCCCACGCGGCACCCCACGCGGCATCCCACGCGGCATCGTACGTGGCTTCCCACGCGGTTTTGCACGCGGTTTTCGATGCGGTTTCTCACGCGGGCTCCCATGCGGTCTACCGTATGGATTCCCATACGGTTTCCCACGCGGGCTCCCACGCGGTCTACCTTATGGCTTCCCATACGGTTTCCCATGCGTGATTCCATACGGTTTCCCACGGGGTTTCCCATACGGCTTCCCACGGTTTCCCACGCGGGCTCCCACGCTGTTTCCGACGCGGTTTCCCATACGGCCTCCCACGCGGCATCGCACGCGCTACCCCACGCTGTTTCTCAAACGGTTTCCTACGTGGCTTCCCACGCAGGCTCCCACGCGGTTTCCCGTACAGCTTCATACGGTTTCCCATACAACTTCCCACGGTTTTTCACGCGATTTCCCCTACGGCTTCCCATGGTTTCCCTTACGGCTTGATACGGTTTCCCACCCGGGCTCCCACGCGATTTCCCATGCAGTTTCCCATACGGCTTCCCACGGTTTCCCATGCGGCATCCCACGCGGCATCCCACGAGGCATCCCACGCGGTTTCCCATACGGTTTCCCACGCGGTTTCCCACGCGGGCTCCCACGCGACTTCCCACGCGGTTTCCCATACGAATTTCCACGGTTTCCCACGCGGCATCCCACGCGGAATCTCAAGCGGTGTCCCACGCGGTTTCCGACGCGGTTTCCCGTACGTCTTCCCACGGTTTCCCACGCGGGCTCCGGTAGCTCGTGCGAAAGGCCGCACGGAAGTCCATGCGGTTTCCCACACGGGATCCCGCGGGGAGTGCGGATGCTTGTGCGGGAGCCCGCGCGAACCCGTGTTGGTGCCCGAGGGAGGCCGTGGGACGCCGTGGAAAGATGCCGGGAGACGCGGGAGCCAGCGTGGGATACCGCATGGTTGCCTGCGTGGCAGCCCGTGGGATGCCGGCGGAGGTGCGGGGTGGCCGCCGACAAGTCATTTGCGTCTCTGGTTCAAGTGCGGTTGGCATGCGGTTTGTGTTTGTTTGTTATACAAATTAATTAGGTCATTCATTTTGCCCGCGCAGGTTTCACTGGTGGAATCCCATGGGAAACACACAACAGCATCCCACGGGACGTTCCGCGGGACGTACCAGCCCGGGAATTCCCGCGGGCATTGACGGGATACCACAGGTTGGGTTCGCGCGACACCCCGCGGGGTCCCGTGAGGTCCCGTGGTTTCCCGCGGCAGCCCACCACAACCACTTTGGCACCACATCAGCCCCCGCGGGCTCTCACGCGGGCACCCGCGGGCTCCCACGCGGGCACCCGCGGGCTCTCACGCGGGCACCCGCGGGCTCTCACACGGGCACCCGCGGGCACCCATGTGAAACCGGCGAAAAACACGATAATGTGCACAAAGACTCGCTTCCGTCCCGGGTGATAGTTTACATGAAAAACCACAGCACAGCAGTATATATATACATACCACCACCACTACTACTACTGCTGTGTTCGGAAATTGTATCAGAGGTACATAAGGGAACCTCCTATCTCGAACGCAAGGTCCCTTATTAAAATGGGCGGTACCTGGGTATGCACTACAGTAGGCATCAGGGTTACAATTTGGTGGTGAAATGTTGCGCAGTTGTACAATTTTTCTGAGAAATCGGCGCAGCGCACAACAAAAAGAAGCAGATGTGCGGCTTGCCGCACATCCATTTTCGGCCCCCGCACCTTTTTGGGCCGCAGGCCCCAGAAAAATGTGCGGGGCCTAATTCGCCGAAGGCGACAACAAATTGGGAAATGTTTTTGGGTCTGTTTTGGCCGCAGCCGAAAAATATTTTGGACCTTTTTGTTTGTGATATTTTCGACAATTTCATGCTGAATTTCTTTCTGGCTCTCCTTTTTGAGGGGACTGAGTTCAAATTTATGACGGTTTTCTATGCCCGTGGATGAAACAAGGCTTGAAAGGCTCGCAGATACAGAGGAATACGGGTAGTTGGTTTCAGCTTTCAATGATTCGAATGGAAATCTATCTATTATGTATCCGGTTTGGATGGTTCGAACGGAAATCTGTCTATAAATATACGAAGTACCATATGTATCTACATATCTACATTGTATCTGTATGTGCTTGTTTCTGTGTTTTTTGCAAGACGAGCGAATGAGACGCAGATTGTGCGAACATTGAAGCACATACGTCCAAATTGTTTGCCTCCGAGGTATCATATACTGACGTATTAATATACAGCAGTACCAGGGACTCATGGTACTAACGTTTACTACAACGGAAGATAGCAAGCAGTAGTTGACTCGAGCCAGGAAAACGCAGGAGGGTGGAAGGGGTGGGGATGTGAGTGCCTTTTCCTTGTCACGGGGTCCCTTAAAAATAGCAACTACGTAATGCATATTACGGGGGGCCATAGTAACTAGGACCCACGGTACACATATAAACCTATATGGTTTCGCCATTTCTACTAACAAAAATTGGTGCTATTTACTATGGTCCTCCGTAATAGCGTAATTCAGAAGAACAACAAATACTTTCATTAAAATAATCGGAAACAAAAAATGCGAAAAGGACGACCAGCTGTCCTCAGACTAATGACCATTTCCTTCGCCGCACCGGAATACAGCCAGTTAAAACCTCGCACTGCTGTACCAGTATGTGCCGAAATACAGCGACCGTTTAGACAGAGCGCACACGTTCACAAGCATCTCCTCCTTTTCGGGGACAAGAGTCCACCACGTGGACGTGCTTAGCGTATCTCATAATATAATTTAAACAGAGTGAACGTTTTCTCAGATGAATGCTGCCTATACGCTGGGCTGGTATGTACGTAGCGGGTGTTAGAGGTTAGAGGGCGAAGCAGGGCGAAGCTACGAGAAATCTGGCGCCTAAACTCGAACCGAGGGGAGGAGGGAAACGAAGGTTGGGGAGAGGGAGAGGAAGGGCGGAGGGAGGGAGATATGTTTCTCGGTAATTTTGTCTTTTTGCCATGAAGTTCGAGGTGGTGGTCGGAGATGTGTCCTCGTGTACATAATACCAGATGTGGGCTGCTGTGCAAAGGCCCGGTATACAGCACAGGAATCAACGATGGTGTACATGTGTCGGGCTTTGTATGTTATACATAAAACAAGTTAAACATTTACACCGACAACGTCTGCCTGAAACCTGTGCTTGCTCAAATCGATCTGGTCTCGAGCCCGGATATTACAGGAGGAGGGGTGGAAGCAGGGAGGAAGAAAGGGAAGGATCGGCCACTAGAAATGCCGACGGGGGAGAGGGCGCATGCTAACGAGAAAACGCGAGTGGTCTCCTCGGCGTGAGGTTGGTGTGTCCTTGCTTGGCCACTGACGACGCTCTTTAGGTTGGATCATCGGGATATGCTCGATTTCTTGTAGACTCCAGAACGATCCCAGTCGGGTCGTAAATATTAGATACATTCAAATGATCACAGATAATATGTAAAAAACATACCTTAATAGTTACGGCCAGCCTGCAGCCACAGGCATGTGCTCGGTGAGGCAGACGGGAAACAGCACACCACCACACAGGCGGCGCCAAACAGGCCGTCACTTGGTGAGGGTGGGCAACATGATGAGCGATGGCCAACGTCTCGGCGGTGGCGCCAGAGGTTTTCGTCGGATATCTTTTGTTTCTTGTGGGAAATAAAATCGCACGTTCGGGGTTTTTGAGTGTAAGCGGACTCACACACACACCCTCCTCGAATATCCGGCCCGGAAACCTTTGGAGGCTACGCAAGCTTCGAAAGGACTATCGCCTCCAAGAGCGAGTACGACGAAAATAAATGACCGTATGGCGCATGCTACAAGTAGAGGTGGACGCGTGCTACGGTAGAGGTAGCACTTTTTGGCTGAATCGTTTTCTGAACGATCGGGCTCCTTAACCCAAATTCGTCGTTTTTTCATTTTTGTGACGAACGATGTTTCAGAGTATACTTCGGTCATGAGATTTCGCATCCGGCAGCACTGTTGTTTTCCTGTCCAAAATCCTTTTTTTTTTCGGTGCGGTATGACGCTCCTTAAGTGAGGAGCTCAGAAAAATTACATGGTGCACCTCTATCGTAGCATGCGTCGGTGAAGCAAGTTGTTTTATGAGGGCGGTCGCTTGAGGACCTCTATACCTACCTCACCCAAAATCTGAGTAAGGAGGAAAATAAAACTGGCGCCCGATGAACTATAATAATCCACACTGTGCTATACTGCTTGCCCTGGCGGCAGAGTTGCGTGAATGCCAAAACAATACTATTATGGTGGTGTAAGGGAGTAAGGCCAGGACACAGGAATGTCGACGCAAGCCAGAGGCACGCTTCTTCTTGATAAAGTTCTTCTTGTTGCTTATCTCGTGGAGCTCGATTGCTTTATAGTCGTAGTACGTGATACCATCACAGTGGTCTGAATACAGCGTATACACATGGTAGGTTGTTCGTGGTATGGGGTGGGTATAATTCATTAATTTAGCGAAAGAGGGGAAATACTATGGGCCCTAACAACGCAACGAGCACAATTATTTGCAACAGCAAGAAGGAAAGTCCGATGGCTCTGGGTCGAGGGGGCCGGATCGTTCAGAAACTATGTGAGGCGAAAATAGTCACCTCTATTATCGTAGCCCTGCAAACAAAATCGGCTTTTTTTTTGCGAACAACGAGCGCGTCGCTAAGGACAATAGATCGACGCGCGGGTCCTTGCACGGCACGCATCACCAACAAGCCACGCGAAGAGATAGATGTTCGGTCTCCACCAACTCTGAACGCGGCGCGCTCGTTAATTAGAGGCTTCCGCCCGCCCTATGTACAGTACAGGTAGATATATAAAATATTGGTATATGGTGCCTACAAGACAGGCGGCCTGATCACCTTTTAGAAACCCAGCTTCGCGCACAGTTTACAATGTTCCACGTCGTGTGGGACTTTGCGTCCTTCAACCTGTCCCATACGATGCTTATTATTAGGCGGCAAACCGTTGAGGTTGGCTTACTATCTGCGCTTAGAGTAAACATTAATGCTGTAGTGCGCAGGCATAATGCACGAAGTTCGTGGCCCTCTGCAGTAAGTTCCTCAACCCCACTCTCTTGGTTTCGGGCGATAAACCTTAATAGGTTGACCAGAATCACCATTTCCACCTACTATAAGGGCCATTCATATCGGAGCCATGAATTTCCAAATGATCCGATATTGTTTTTCGCGCAATTTTCTGTATTTCCATTTTTTTTCCATTTTGTTTTTCCAAACAACAAGTGGAATGCGAAGCCATCCAAACATTTTGCCCTATATATGAAGATTTTCCAAACTTTGGAAATGTAATGTTTCCTTTTTTTATTGGGGAAAAAATATTGGATTTTTTTGTAAAAATGTTGCTCGATAAGAATGGTCCTAAGACACCGAAAACGCCACCACTACAGCAGTAGCACGCCACCATTTTTGTTGCGCCCGAGTTGTCTAGTTAGGGCTTCGAGCTAGCGCCGCAAGGCTGTGATCGTCCTGAGAACAGCCATCGTCAGGCGACGCGATGAGAATACCCATCGTCCATATGAACAACATCCAGCAAAAGAAAGCCAACACAAAAATGATATAGCCATTCTCAGGTGACCTGCACACTATAGGACAACACCTTGTTGTTCGATCGCGCGCGCCCAATGCCACGTGTTGTTTGTGGCAGGCACCACGAAGCTCAGCAAATAAAAGAAGAGCAATGGATAGAGTTGACTGCTGTTTCTGCAACTCTCAGTACATCCCGCATGGGGGGAATCTCTGCAGCAAGGGTGTGGTCATCGTATGTGCCACCGTTTCTACTGTCGTTGCGTTCTTGTTCTTGTTCTTCTTGCGACCGAAAATTGCATGGCAGATCTCTGTCTGCGTCCTTATAGGCAAGAGTTAATGAAAATCATTGCCTTTTCAAACGCGCGTTCACGATGATCTCTCGATCTTCGTCCGGCTACGTCGCTTTTCCCCATACGACTGTCGTCCCACTTAGGAGCAATAAAGCAACGCCTACTCAAACGTTGAACCCGGCAATCTCTCGTCCGGTCAGCTCGTGGGAGGCTCTAACTCCCTAAACCAATTACATCAAATCTCTTCAGCTTGTGAAAGTGTACGGTTGCGTTCTTGTTGCCGTCGGAAAGGGGTTGTCGAGGGGCGCACGCTACGGTGTGTAGAGGTAGCACCATGTTTTTTTCTGAGCGTGGTCACCTGAGGAGCTCTATACCTACCTCACCCAAAATAACTGATTTTGAAGGGAAACAAAAGCGCTATACTTCGAAGCATACCCGTATGAACAATTCCCAGTGGCAAACTTGTAGAATGAGAAATAGTTTCAACACAATCATTGAAAACCGACGATTTTAAGGTTAACCCTTATAGAACTGCAGTCCCGTTTTGGGGACAAACCACTCTAATTCTAAGTAATTTGTCCCCAAAACGGGACTCCAGTCCTATAAGGGTTAAGGAGCCCCCGTCTTTCAGAAACAAAATGAGACAAAAAGTGCTTAACCCTTATAGGAATGGAGTCCCGTTTTGGGGACAAAGACCTTAATTCTAAGTAATTTGTCCCCAAAACGGGACTCCAGTCCTATAAGGGTTAACGTATCTCTATCGTGGCATGCGTCGAGGGAACAGGTTACGCGCTGGGATGCCATCCCGGGCGCGTGCTACGACGATAATAAGAGCTACGGCCAACTATTATCCAGTAGTGGGTTTTTGTTGCACTTTCGTTTTTCGTCGGGGACATGTATATAAGTGCTAGGATAGATGTCGCACTTTTTTTGGCTGGTTTTGTTGTTTCTGAATGACCTATTAAAGGCTTCTGAACCCAAAAATCGTCGGAATTTCATTCTTGTGTTGCAGAAAGTCTCATTTTGCACTGAAGATCATGGGATTGTTCATCAGGTATATAGTATATATATAGCACCTTTGTTTTTCCTCCAAAACCAGTTTTTTGGGTCAGGTTTAGAGCTCCTTAACCGCTTAAGAACTGGTCCCACGATTTTGGGGACAAACTACTTGGAATTAGTGTGGGATAAGTTTTTTCAGTTCTAAAAGGGTTAAGTGACCACTCTCAGAAAAAAACGTGGTGCACCTCTATCGTAGCGTACATTCTCTCGTCAAAAATGCCGCAGAGTTTACAAGTTTTTGTTTTTGACAGAACCTGTCGGATCGATGTTCTCCAGCGGCGTATATAGGTGTAAGCCCCTGTGGCAACATGTGTACAGGGCGCAGGCTATATATACTCTTACTCCCCTAGCCGTGGAAATCTTGCTTGGGTGCGAGCTTATTATTGGCAATGCGACTGTTGTTCCACCAGCAGCGGGGTTAGGGCCATTCTTATGCAGCTACATTTTCTAAAGGCAGAGGGAAATGAAGTGCTTGGATGAACCCAACGTCACTCCAGCGATACCTTCCGTACCGGCACCACTATTATCAGTATTTTGAATGATAAAATAGCTCATCTTAAGCTGAACGCGCTCCTTCCAAACCATCACACTGTTTTACACATCGTCATTATCCGTGAAGCCTGGGCTTTACAAGCGCAGTTTCGCGAAATACCCATGCTACCTAGGAATTTAATAGTCTAACAGCCCGAGGAAGCCTCCAGTCGACGATCTACAGTCCCACAGAACCCGTCATATGGCCCGCACATTAAGCCTTTTTATCAGCGTCTCCTGCCGGATACGATATGTTTAGCGGCCCCCCGTCATGGCAGCCAGCTCGCTCCGACTGTGATAACAAATACTTCGTATTATTGACCGTTTCATTCCAAAGCCCCGGTACATACGTTTAGCTGGAACCTGCAGAGTACATGGATTGCCGGTGCCCGCAACAAACGACAACCTTCAGACAAAACCGAACCGAAGTCGCCGGTCGTTCTTGTGTAGTATCAACCATAGCCCCTTCAAGCCAAAATCTCTCACAACTGGCATGGGCTCAGGATCAAAACGCGACAAATCGTGGTCTTAAGGGCAAGCAACCGACGCACGCGCTACGGTACTATAGGCGCGCCATGTTTTTTTGCCTTCTGAGGGTGGTGACTTATTAAGGAAAGCTCCATACTAATAATAAGTCCAAACCTGATTTTTCGGAGGAACCCATTAGAGAGAGCTATGTGTATCTCCGAGGAACAATCCCATGGCCTGAGTATCGACTCATCCCACGGTAGGGGCGCAGCAGAAATTTCTGAGCTTCTCATATGAGGAGCTCAATATCTCACCCGAAACATGACTTTGGAAACGTTCGTTCGCGCAACCCGACCAAACCTTTTCAACGCGGTAGTCCAAAAACAAACATACGAGTAAAACATTAATAGTATCCGGCGGTTACTCACGTGAGGAGCTCAACCGGTCAGAAAATATGGAACCAAAAAGTGGTACCCCTACCGTGGGATTGCTCTATTCTCATGCAATGAAAAATATTGCAGCATAAAAAGAAAAAAAAAACCGACGATTTTGGGGTAAGGGGCCTGATTATTAAGGCAAAAATTCAGCCAAAAACGTGTTACCTTTATCGTATATAGCACGCGTCAACTCGTTACTTCGATTCCCTTTCCACTCAAAAGCCCAATGACGCACAAGCATGGCACGCAGACCGCAAACAAACACACACCGACGGGACACGCACGCCCGGCCGCGAGGCACCTCCCCTTGCAGGAGCTGCGCAGGCCTGTTGTCGAGGTCTCCATCTTCCCACTCTGTTGGATGCTTCCTCCAGAAAGGGCCAACAAAAAGCAAAAAGTAAAAATGCCGTGACCAGTCCGCTTTATAACCCCTTAAGAACCGGCCCGAATATTTGGGGACAAACTACTTGGAATTAGTGTCGGATATTGTTTCAGTTCTGAAATGGGTTAGATGTTAATCAAAACGCACACTCGGTTTTAAGTTGAGGCGAGGGGCTCCTTACGGAACCGTGGCATGAGTTACGTCTACTGCTTGTTTTTACCTGCGAGTTCTCCCAGTAGCGCAGACAAGCCCGCCCTTGAGAGGACCATGATGACGGCAGTGAGTAGGCTGTTTTCCATCGAATCCCCAGAGCGATAAACCACTGCAACGCGCGACCTCGTACCTTCGTCTGGAGTTGATCACCGGTCTGCCCACGATGTCGCCCTTATGACGGAGGCAGGTAGAGGGCTGAACGTCATTCAGAGCACCCCACGCTGGTACCTTAGTACAGTGTACCTTAGTACAGTGTATATTTGAGCAATGCTTGGCTAAGACGTTTAGCATGTCGTTCGCGGCATGTTGCTTGCAGAACGCCGCCACCTTGCCGCCTTGGGCGTTGAAGCTCGCCCGCGTCGGGCAGAAGTCCTGCTGGCACAACTTGGAGCGGACATCAACCACGCCCTTTCGGGCATGCTGCTTGCAGTACGCCGCAGTCTTGCCCTCAACATTAAAGTTCGGTATTGTCACGCAGGAGTCATGCAAGCAATGCCTGCTGTTGACATTCACCCTGCCATCTTCAGCATGTTGCTTGCAGTATGCCGCGGTCGTGTTACCTTCCAAATTAAAGTTCGGTTTGTATGTGCAGGATACAATGTGAGCAATGACTGTTACGGGACGTCAACCAGGCCGTGTTTTGGCGTGTTGCTCGCAGTAGGCCGCCGTGTTGCTTCCCTCGACAGTAAATATTGGCCACTTCCATGCAGGAGTCAGGTAGTGGGCAGCGCTTGCCGGTGACATACACCATGCCGTCCTTAGCTTGTTGCCTCTGCAGTACACCGCGATCTTGCAGCCCTTAATATAAAAGCCTGCGGACTTGGTGCACGGATCCCGTGAGCAGCGCTTAGCTTTGACATTCACCATGCCGTCCTCAGCATGTTTCTTGCAGTACACCACTGTCTTGCTGCCCTCGACGTTGAAGCTTGTCTTCTTCGTGCAAAAGGAGTCATGTAAGCAATGTCCCGTTCTTGACCAAATATTTTAGCTGGGGTCTCAAACACCTGATCCGAGTCGGTACAACGGAAGAGGGGGGGGCGCGATCGAAACTGCTTCGGGCTGAGGTGGGCAACCCTACCGTTAGAGACACGGCGAGATAACTTATTGATGGGTGAGAGGGCCGCGCAATCCTGAATGTTCGCCAGTTTGAGTGAGATAACGAGGTTGGCCTGCATGTGCGGAAGTAGTACACACAAACCGGTTATACATATTTTACTTCATTTTTTCACCGTCACTTTATCACCGGGGGTACGTTAGATAACGCCCCCCCTATGTATGTGCACCTGAAAACAGTGTCAAACTCCACAATGAGGGAGCGAGGGCAACAAATGGAGTATTGTGAATAAAGTTAGCGGGAAGTAGAAATAGAAGGAAGTTAGACTTTGCGCATAGGTTTCCTTTGTTTCCGTGGTTTTCTGCTTTCGGGAATGCTATGAGTGATCAACGTTGAAGTTAATGCTGCACATTGTCGGATGGCGAAGATGATCATAATAACACATTATCACACCACCTGGTGGATGGATATCATTCACAATTCACAACCAACCCGCACCAGTATGGACACCAGCACGGAGGCAACTGCTGCGGCCCCTCACAGCAGTGGGCCGAACGAGTCTGCGGCTTCGACCCCACCTGTAGCTGCTGCTGCCGCGTCTCGAGCGACGATCGTGTCGTTTTTCTCTGGGACCAGCGCGCTTGCCCGTACTGGCACTAACGTTCTCACGTCTCCTACGTCCGCCGTGTCCCAAGATACTGTTAACACGCCCTCTCGTTACCCCCCCCCCCCGAAATCTGGCCGGGGTCTATTAACTCCCCATATCAACCAATAATGCCGTTAGCCCACCCTAGCTGCAGGGCTCTCGTGCAGTTTATCACCGGGGATGCGTTAGATAGCACAACCCCCCCCCCACAACAGCACACCCGGTGATAATATTTTTAAATCTCAGAATGTTATCACCGGGATGTGCTTTCTTCCGTGTTATACGATAATACATCAGTCGTAGTGTCCCCGATGGAATGATAGGTGAATATTGTCCCCGTCAGAGTCAAGGTCGTGAGTTTGAGCCCCCCCGAGTGCATGCTGGTAGGGACCCTTTCTCGCAAAGAATATCTTGACTAGCGGAAAGCGCGTGAGCGTGAGTTAGCAAAATTCGATGAAAATCGACGAGCGTTGGGAATGTTGAACCCTCTGCGCGATGGAAATCAAGGCACAAACCGTAGTGGGGAGGGTGGAGAAGAGCCGGCTTTGTGACCCCGTATCTGAGTTATGACTATGGAGGGAGAGGGACAGAAGGGCGAAGAAAATAAATGGGAAGGAAAGAAGAAGGAAAACAAGAGTGTACTCGTATATGTAACCATCAGCACGGAGCAAAGCGTGGATATACATTCACACACGCACAAGGCTATCCGACATACACGCGAAATATGAGAGGTTACTGGCTTTGCTTGAGAAATTGTGACCAGGACAGGACGTAATGCTGTTTACGAGCTCCAATTAAACGAATAGGCACACCTCAGAGGTCCCGGGGCGCTGAGAGGAATCGCCTGAAGCAAAAAATTAAGGCGTAGGACCGGCTACCCAGCAAGTACCTTATGTACGCCGAAATCCCCAGTGAGACCCCTCGACTCGCTCGCGTCCGGGTTGCGGATGTTGGACTACATCTCACTCCATCCCCGAGACTCCAGCGGCTTGCATCTATCTCCCGCTCCCACTGCATGATCTAGAACTTTCAGGGCAAGTATATTCCTCGTCTGTGTGGAAGGACGCATTCTACCGCTCGTTGTACCGCAAGAGCCGCAGGGCCATCCTGTGGGAAAGACATCCATTGCGAGACTCGCCTGTCGAGCTCTACCGGCTACATCACTCGAACAGGGAAAGATGGGCTGCACTGCGGGTCGTCTTCTTCGAACTCACGGGCGAAGAGAGACGAAAACTGAGTTATACAGTAGGCACCAGAAGCCAGTTCTTGTTCGTATTACCTGGTACCACCCGGCGAATTTTCCATGTACCGGGCCAGCTTTTAATTAATTTAATTCCGCGGGCGAAGCACGGGAAAATTTGTGGAAACCCCGTACTGTACGTAAAACATGAGAACAGACAACAGATAAATCTTTGTGATGCGATGATACGTCCGCTCTGCAGTTTCATGTGACGATCGGTGCCGACTACGAGTGTTGAACGTGTTCACCGCTACAGGCATGCCGTGTGCGGCCGTGGTAGCTGCCTGTGCAGTGAGCGCACTGCTGCTCAAAAGTGCTACTCGTACATTCTTGCAATATCTTTACGGTTGGTGTTTACAACAACAGCAATGTCCAGAAACCACTATTAATACTGTACCGGTCGCCCCGGTGGTCTAACTAGTAGCCACGAAGCCTGTAGGCCCGGATGTCGAGGGTTCGATTCTCCCCATGGAGGTTTTATTCTCAAATTACACCGTCTGTCGAGAGCGCATATTATAGCGTGGGTAAGCAAAATTTGACGAGAGTTGACGAGGGAAGAAAGTGCTGAAATCTTCTCGCGATAAAAATGCAAGGCAAGAACCGTAGTGGGGGAGGAGGGAGAGGAGCCTACTTTGTGACCCCGGATCTGAGTTACGACTAGGGAGGGAGAAAGACGGAAGTGCGAAGATATTGAATGGGATGGACAAAAAACAAAAAAACAGGAAAAAAGCACATCGCGTTTGATCGCGAGAACAGGAAGTAACAAATTGTCAGGACATTGCGCTCTTTATGTTTCTTCGATTCGCGACGGACACCATATGTTCCCACAGGGAAGGAGTTCTACTATGTATATACGCACAGCAGCACATACAGCAAGCTATACTGGTGTACATGCATGCCAATAATACGTGGCCGCGGTACCTACCTGGAGATAACACTGCACACGGTATATAAGTTCACGGATATTTGCAGAAGTCTAGACCGAGCGTAAAGGCTTAGCCTGGTAGCTTGTTGTTGATTGTAACGCGTGTACATATATATGTCAAAAGTATAATGAGAGCATTCAGTTGTTTGCTGTTGTAATGACGCCACTCATGACACGCGAGCCTTGCTCCACCGTAAACAAACCCGATGGTGAATGCGCGCCACATGTATGCATGTGCAAGGCTTACACCGGTCCTATCGCAACCCGAACGAACTGTCTCTCTAGACGCTCCCCGTTTGCCACTGGAAGGCAAACTTTGCTAGGCACTAATCTGCTGCTTGAAGTCCATACTAACCACGACGACGCGGCTTTCGCAGTGTAGAGACACTCTGTTGTTTACTCAAAGGGTTCCAGGCCTGCTGCTCGGCCGTGAACGGAATCGGCGTTCCAGTTCTTATCGGGTAAAGCCCCGCCGACAGTGCCCCCTCTTACACTAATACTACCAGCGTCACAGCCTTCTCCACCCCCCCCGACCGTCATATCACACACACCCCCTCGTCTACATCAACACCCCACGGCTTCGTCTGCCTCCGCTCTATGTCTAACACAAGCAGAAGCACACGGGACTGATCCAACTGTAGCTTCTTGTGACGCGTTGACTTTCGGGAATATAGTGTCTTCATTGAAGGCCAACCCGAAAATGGCCGGTCAGCATTCACCATTTGCTTGGCTATCTTCTCGCAGCATCGGGTCAATGCGCTCTTCCGCCTCTGCTGGGTACGTGCTCCTTGGCGTTGCTCCGTTGTCCGTAATGTCGCCCGCCTTCGACCCCTTTGGACGAGGTTGCACACGTCGCTTTGAACCTTTGGCCGGCCTGTCGACATATTTCGTTCAGGTCTTGCGGAAGCTTCATACCAACTCTCCGCAAAGTCAAGCTTATAATTCTCCGCAGGGGCAGCACGACTGAAAAGGGACGGTTTCCTGACCGATCACCTGCAAACGGCGCGAACCAATCCGACGGCAAGGAGGACGCATGGGATTATTATATGGGTTTTTGGTACTCGCTCACAACTCAACACGACTGCCGCAAAAAAACATTAACACATCAAGTGCGTACGTAAAGGCTCGCAGTGCCTAGATACTTACAGAACTGGTGCAGATGCAACGTCAAGATATCATACCAAGGGAATGGGGTATCTGCCTGTTGGACAGGCATGAAAGCAGCACCATATCGATAAATTGCTGTGCAACCGTCCACAACTTACATTTCACACCGCGGCCTTATCGATAAACTACTGTGCAACCATCGTCAGTCCTGACATTCGGCGCCGCGGTCTATTTGCGCCGTTTGCGGCGTCGGCGTGCTCGTCCCAGCCACCGCACTCTTACAATATCATAAAGCACGCTTACAATAGCATGGATGTTTCAAGTTGTCGAACCCATGCTGCTGTAGCCTAGACATTCCACGGGGTCCCTATTACTAGCCCGGCCAAAATGACGTCATTTGAACCCAACGAGGGACAATAAGGTGGAATCACCAGGTTGTAACTTCTTACAAATCGTCTATCAGTAAAACAAATAGTACTTCCATGGAAGTTATTTTCCTTCCGTCGTTTTGTTTTGGCTTCCATGAAAGTTCATACTTCCAGGTGATTGGATTGGAAGTAAATTAAAAGTTTACTTCCATAGAAGTAAAACATGAGAGCCAGGGCACGAATTCACCGCCTGCTTCTAGTTGGTACACCGTCCCACCCAAAGTGGGCCCATCCCGATCACCACAATGTGGACCAATAATGAACCTGATATTATAAACTGTGTAGCGCGCAGCGCGGAAGCACACTTTACCTGTCTAGTGGCCGTTGGCCCTCTTTAAACGGAAACTTGCACGGAACCATGGAAGTGCTTTTACTTCCATCGAGGTGAAGACGGTTTACTTTCATGAAAGTTTCCACAACAACAGTCAATTTACTTCCATGAAATTAAAAAACAAACATGGAAGTAAATTTCTTTCCATGAAATGTTTCACAAATAATAGGTCAATTTACTTCCGTGAAAGTAAAAAAGCTTTCATGGATGTAAGATTTTACTTCCATGAAAGTGAAAAAAACGTCGAGTGAAGTAATTGTTGACTTTCGTGGAAGTAAATGAAAAACACAAATAAATCATGTCGTAGACCCGGGATATAGAATACAAACCAGTTCGCCAGTTCAAACGAATGAAAAAAGAACACCGCACACAAGCTTTCGATAACGGTGAATACGTCCAGAGGAGGTTAAGATGTGCAAAAATAAAGTTCTTATCTTCCATCGACCCAACCGATACATACAAGTCGTGTTTGTGTATTGGAGTACGCTTGCACCCAGTGATGTTTGCGGTCGTGAGAGGGAACCTTTTGATCAAGCCTTGTGTGGTGCCATAGCCACACACAACAAGAAACGTCGAAGCAACTAGTAGGGGCAAGTTGTCTAAAATGCTTCTTCGCTAGCGATAGCTCCAGCCCCCCGTCCCGTGTCTAGAAGTGGCCACACAGTTGAACACATAGAGTGAGTCGATAATATTACCCATCTGCATGGAGTTACGCACAAGGTGCAGGAAGCCGCCTCACGAGCGGTTCTTAGAAGTTTCCTGCTTACTCCTCATGCGACTTGCCGAGCACTTTACGGCGCTTCGTTCTTCGTGCAAGGAATGTTTGCTTCGTCAGTGAAAACCCGACGTGTTTCGTCCCGGCGTTGTGGGGGTGCGAGACTCTATGGTATGCGACTACGGCCAACCGTGACCTGAGTACGTTTCGGGGGAAAATGCGTCCAATCTCACCTTGATGGGGCACACTTTAACACCGGGTGCAGCTGGTCAAGGTCTCCCATAACCGGCTTAAACTCGTCGAGGGCTCCACCTGAGATATGTCGCTTTGGTGCGTTCGTATTTGAGACGGTGCACAAGATATGCAGAGAAGACGATAAGCGGCAAGACGGTTTTGTTGATAGCTCGCCATAGTAGTTGAGACCAACAAGCGCCAGTACCTCAATAAGCACGCATGGAGAAATGTTTCGGGTCCGAGCGCAAAGTAAAGAGCGCGCCTGAGGCGTGCGCTGAGCGTACTCGCTCACACGGTGTGTATTCGATAGACATATTGTCGGCTGTAATTCAGGTACTGGTAGGTTTTATTATCTTGTGCAACTCATCGGCAAATTTTTCCCAGTGACTTTACAGTAGTTATTCCCAGTGACTTTAGTTACTGGGCTCTGTCGCGGAAATTATTTAATTCCCAGTGACTTTAGTTACTGGGCTCTGTCGCGGAAATTATTTAATTTCCCA
>MEHQ01003254.1:0-36471 GCA_008828725.1 Saccharina japonica
GAGGGGGGGGGGGGCGTACTCATTTGTTGCTTGCCTTAGTCATTTGACCATTGACCACGCATCCCTTTCGAGACGGAGCAGCACCGTTCCTACTCCGAATAGAGACACCTCCAACATTTGGGCGCTCATTACGTTGTTTCCATGATAGGCGGGTGTACTCCTGCCGTGCACGGCCGTAGTCGTATGACCATAGACCCTCGAATCCCTGCAATGCCGGGACGGAGCACGTTGGGTTTTCACCAACCACGCAGACATTGCTTGCACCAAGCGCGAAGCGCCGTGAGGTATTGGGCGAGTTGCATGGAAAGGGTGAGCTGCATCCTGCTAAGAACCGCCTGTGAGGCGGACTTGCCTATGGACGACAGCCTCCAATGAATTGATTTAATTTCTGGTGTGGCCACTTCCAGAAACAGCAATGGATATTACTATGTATCTTGCCTCGCGGGTGCCTTAGTATATACACACTAAGGGATACGATCGTTCCCCTTGTGCGGAGTTGAGTTTCTCAACCCCGCACAAAATGATCTAACAAGACCGCCAGCCTTGGTGACCGCCAAAAACAAAACAAAAAACGGTACCCTGTTTGTCTAGCTCACGCAAGTGAGAGGCGTGTTTTACAGCGTCGTTGCCAACCGACGCCAACCCAACCTATATATATATATATATATATATATATACAGTACAGGGACACCTGATAAGAAACAGGCTAATAATAAATCCAGGCCGAGATTCAAGAGTAAAATAAGAAATTCTGGAGTCGTTATCTTGAAAATGGTGTAGAAGGGACCCTCTCTCGAATAAGAAATCCAGCCCTGGACCGGATTTCCTGTTTCTTGTTATTGCGGTAGGGGCGCAGCTCCTCACATGAGGAGCTCAATATCTCACCCGAAACATGACTTCGGAAACATCAATTTGCGCAACCCGACCAAAACTTTCAATGCGGTGTCATAGTCCCAAAACAAACATTACCAGTAAAATATTAATAGTATCCGGTGGATACCCACTTGAGTGGAGCTCAACCGGTCAGAAACACTACCAGTAAAATATTAATAGTATCCGGTGGATACCCACTTGAGTGGAGCTCAACCGGTCAGAAAATATGGAGCCAAAAAAGTGGTACCCCTACCGTGAGATTGCTCGGGGACCATAGTAAACAGGACCTACGGTGTACACTAAAACCTATATATATTATCTATTTTTACTAACAATATTTGGTCCTGTTTACTATGGCCCCCGATAATAGGTGTCCTGTACTGGATAACGGGGGGGGGAGGGGGGGTGTACTCATGTCGTGCACGGCCGTAGTCATATGACCATAGATAGACCCTCGCATCCCTATATACAATGCCGGGACGGAGCCGGGACGGAGCCGGGGGGGGGGTGGTCGTTCTCACATCCGTAGCGGTGGAGTCCTTTGGCAAATAATTTGACTCGACTTCATCCTCGCATGCCTCGTTCCACCGCCTCATCATCTCGTCGAACTTATCCGGCATCTCTTTGACGAGGTTGTACTGAGGGCGTCACAATGGAAAAAAAACGACAACGATAACAACAACAGCATGGAGCGAAGGACAGACAGAGGGGAAAAAGGAAAACAGGGGGAGGAGGGGAAGGGGCGGGGGGAAGGGGGGTGCCATCAGAGGCGTCAAATGTGTGCTCAGATGCAAAGGAAGTCGGGTGGGGGGGGGGGGCGTACTCATTTGTTGCTTGCCTTAGTAATTTGACCATTGACCACGCATCCCTTTCGAGACGTGGGGGGGGGGGGTACTCATGTCGTACATGGCCGTAGTCGTATGACCATAGACTCTCGCATCCCTACAATGCATGGACAGAAGCACGTCGGGTTTTCGCCGACCAGGCAGGCTTTGCTTGCGCCAAGCGGGACCCGCCGTGAGGTGTTGGGCGAGTCGCACGCAAGAAGGGTGAGCTGCATCCAACTAAAAACCGCTTGTGAGGCGGACTTGCATATGAACGACATTTATTTTCTCAAGGAGGGAAGATCTTTTCCAACCGAACGGAACAGTTGCGGTAGGAAGCCTCAACGGTTCCACACCTCGGGGTATATCATGATCTATCTATCTACAGATCATCTACAGGTCATCTACAGGCCATCTAGCTTCTCGCCTGCCGCTGTGAGAGACTGCTATATATGCAGGATTTGGACACGTACAGATCCAACACAGGAAACATGTGCAGCTCGTAGATCATGAAGATTATACGGTTCCCATCCAGCAACATGAGCTAGATCATTCAAAATCGGGAGTACATCTGCCTTGAAAGGTCTACTGCTTATACTGCTTGTATATAATGAAGTGGGGATCGATGATCTATCTGTAGATCATCTATCTCTCCGAGGTTGTGGAAAGTTCGCAGAATGGAGAGTCCCAGTATTTTCTCACCGAGAGGCGTGTTTTCTTCTTGTCACCAACGTATAGCAACGACGAAAAGCAGCTCGCCCCACCTGCCTACCCGTATAGTAGTGTACACACCCACATCATCCTGTTCCACATGCCCAAAAACATAGAACGAACCGCGACTCTCGCTTTGGTCGGTCGGTCGGCTTTGGTCGGTCGGTCGGCTTTGGTCGGTCGGTCGGTATGTAGGTCGGTCGGTCCGTCGGTCGGTCGATCGACAGGGAGGAGTTCCTACGGGTATATAAGCCGTGATTGGCGTCGCTTCCTATTAATATGTAGATCACCGATATAAGATAAGCATCAGATTCTACCTGGAATATGTAATATGGGGGAACTGCCTGATCGGTGGTGAAAATCCAACGTGCTCCGTCCCGGCATTGAAGGGAGGTGAGGGTCTATGGTCATACGACTACGGCCATGCATGGATATCGAGTACCTCCTCCCCCCCCACCCCTCAAGTTTATGGTCATACGACTACGGCCATGCATGAATATCGAGTACCCCCCCCCTGCCTGGTCGGTGAAAACCCGACATGCTCTGTCCCGGCATTGAAGGGAGGTGAGGGTCTATGGTCATACGACTACGGCTATGCATGAATATCGAGAAACGATCGCTATCTTAGGAGATAGATGGTGGCCACGCCCGGCGAAACAGGAAGGGGATACAATCCAAAAAAAGTTTATTTTGTAATATATGGAAACAACGCATTGAGCGCCCAAATGTCGGAGGTGTCTCTATTAGGAGTAGGAACGGTGCTCCGTCCCGACAGGGATGCGTGGTCAATGATCAAATGACCAAGGCAAGCAACAAATGAGTACCCGCCCCCCCCCCGCTCTCACTGTCGGGAGGTCAGCACCCACGGTGTTCTCACCTCCTCGTAGGGGTCCGACTCGAGGTGAAACAGGAAGCTGTGCTGGACCGCGTCTTCGTAGACGCAATGTTGGGTGCAAGTCGGACACATGCCCACGTCGCACTCGGGGTCCGTCAGATTCATATCGGTGGGGCTGAAGCTGAACCAGCCGGTGCACCTAGCGCGCAGCGAAACATGGCGGGGAGTTTTGGCGGGTTGAGACGAGAGAGACCCTTCGTAAAAAAATTAGAAGAGGTTGACATGTGTGCCTACGCTCGAGCGGATGATGCCCGCATGACTATTACAGGGTGGGCCTATGTGGTAAGAATAGTCAGAACCCACGATGGGCGCCAAAACCACGTATTTTCCCTATATGTGTAGACACCATAGTTGGTTCTGATTGCGTCATATGTTCCCCCGAAATGGGGCGTGAGTAGTGAGGCATGCCTTGTTGAAGGCAACCACTTTGTCCCTACTGATAAGGATCGTTTGTGTACTACTGTAATATTAAATTCAAGCGATAGCTGGTTATTGCAGTTGGGGGGTGAAGTGAATAAGCCAATTATTACGGAGGACCGTAGTAAATAGGACATTTGTTTTTTAACCCTTCTAGGACTGGAGTCCCGTTTTGGGGACAATTTACTTAGAATTAGAGTGGTTTGTCCCCAAAACGGGACTGCAGTTCTAAAAGGGTTAATATTTTTCATAAAATTGGTAAACATAACATATACCACTCTGTCCCGAAATGTAAGCACATTTTGTACATTGATATTCAATAAAACGGTTCTTATATTCAGGGACATAGAGGTAGTTTTTTGAGTGTACCGTAGGCCCCCTATTTACCACGCGCGGTACGGGACGGGACCGTTTTGCCCGCCGCAGGCGGAATTTTTTTTGGGTCTTCCCGAGGGGCGGTACGGGAAAATGTTCCCGTCTGTTTACCGCGGGACGGGAATGGGACGGGAAGGTGGGAAACCATTTGGTTGACGGGATTGGACGGGAAGACACGATTCTTTGGCGGTACGGGAACCGATTTTTGGCGGTACGGTACGGTACGGGAATCCTTTTTCGGCGGTACGGGAAATGATCGGTGAACGGGTCGGGAATAGGTCGGGAACCTGGTTGGGAATACGGTCGGGAAAAGCGGTCGGGAATGGTTGGGAACACGGTCGGGAACACAGGCTGGAGACAACGGCTGAAAAGAGCGAAATATAATCAAAAGTCTTCTTCGAGTACGAGTACTCCTCGTAGCTTTTACGTATCTATTAATAGTTATATTACCGACTTGTGACTTCGACGTATTGATATATTGATATGCTACGATAGACGAGTATAACATTCGCGAGAATGTAAAACAGGAACAAAACAAAAAAGTATGGTACGTATATATGATACCTGGTACACAACATCACGCTTTGTTTGCACTTCAATATCATACTTGGCATACTCCGAGGATCCTCCACCTCCACAACGTCCATGCTTGATGCCATGTTTTGTCTTTGGGCCGGGTGGTGGTGTGGGTTTCTTTGTTGGTTTCATTTTTGACATACGAGTAATAATTTCCCAAATGTACGACCGATTTATTATACGTATCATACGATTATTTCATTATTTCAAATAGCGAACTTCGGAAGTGTGAGTTGGGCCGATTGAATGATTGATACAAATTTTAAGTTCGTGTTCAAAATTAACGAAAGGAAATATATATTCGCGCAGGAAATATATAAGCACTTGCATCCATCCATGGTCATGCGATGGGAGAACAAAACAAAACGCGGTAAATGGAATGGGAATATCTGCCCCAATAGTGAGATGCGGGATGGGAGAAGCTGTGCCCCATGGTCGGGATGGGACGGGAATCACTTATATGACAGTGGGATGGGAATAGTCGGGACTGGGCGGACAGCGGGACGGGAATAGTCGGGAATGGGCAGACAGTGGGATGGGAAACAGTCGGGAACGGGAACACGGCCATTACCGCGGGACGGTAAAGCTCGGGAACAGAAACTGACGATGGTACCGGTCGGGAAATCGCGGTCGGGAACGAAAAATCTGACGGTTTCCCATTCCCGTACCGTACCGTTCCCGTCCCGACCACATTTTCCCGTCCCGACCTTTACCGCGCAGTACCCCTGCTATTTACCATGGTCACCCGTAATTTTTTCGGTCTTTACCTATGAAAAAAAAACACATGATATATACGTCAAGCCACAAAAATAAACGCGGCAGCAGCCCCCAAGACGCAAAATACACGAAACAACCGCAAACAACGACCGCACGCACGCACACCAACTGTTAATAACCTACTATTTTGCAGGGGACCATAGTAAATAGGCGACCTACGGAACACCCAAAAACATATACTTCGTATTTACATATTGTTGTTAACGACATTTGGTCGCCTATTTATTTACTATGGTCCCCCGTAACAGCCCGCCAACAAGCATTAAAACAATACCTATCAAAAACTGTCCCGGAACGTAAGCACCGGTTGTCTATTGACATTTGATATAAACGAACCTTATATTTGCGGACAACGTGGCATTCTCTAGTACTTAACCCTTATAGGACTGGAGTCCCGTTTTGGGGACAAACTACTTAGAATTAGAGTGGTATGTCCCCAAAACGGGACTGCAGTCCTAAAAGGGTTAACAGCCAGCCAACTCTCAGCACTTGCAAGGGTTCGTGGAGAGGGGCAGAAAAAACAAAACGAAAAATCTGGGGGGGGGGGAACACTGCCTGGGATTCGTACGTAATGGTCTTTGTTTTTGTTACACGCTGGGCCAGAATATAAGGAACATTCGTACATTGAAATGCAATAGAAATGGTCCCTAAGTTTCGGGTCAGAGTGGTGGTCTACACTACAGAAAAGGGTCAAGTTTTTTTTCTAAAACAAGATAGCAACAAATAATAAGTCAACTTATTTTGGGGGGAAAAAAAAACAAAAATAAGCAAAACCCGGGGGCTCTTCTCACTTGTCCCCGACGTTGATCTTCCAACCATCGTAGATGTAGGCGCCTCTGGACTCCACCGTCTTGTACATGGCAGACGAGCTAGGGTCGTAGGCGTAGCTGTTTCGGCCCAGCACGAGCTCGTTGCGGACCGGCGGCGACGACTCGGGCCTGTCCCCGACAATCGCCGACCAGTGGTCGTACCCGCTCAAATCCTTTCCCATTTCGTCCTGAAAGGGCCACCCACGCCAAAGTGTACGGTTCAAGAGGCAAAAAGCGCAAGAACGATTGCGGAGGCGGGTGGTGATGGTCGTGTATAGTCCACGGGCGGCCGGCCAATGCCTGCCCCACGCTCCGGGGAGCGTTAATAAGGCAAGCAGACTTGCTTCAGATGGTTCACGAGGCGTTTTTGACGTCGCGTGCCGTTTCAAGGTGGGACCCAATTTCCCAGCAAGCAAGTGATTTGCGTTGACGGCTCCGCTCCCGTGCGGATAGATAGGTGTCCGTCCGGTGTGTACGTGGCCTCAAGAGGACCCGCGCGTTTTTTGTTCAATTCTGATCGAAAGTCGACAACACAAGTCTCACACATACTGACTGTTCAACTCCAGCTTTTTTTGCTGAACTCTCCAAGCCTGTTGAGCAAAAACCACCTGCTTTTTTTGCCCCACCCACCCCATCTATTATAGTTGCCCTTGTAGCGCTTTTCTCTTGTTCTTTCCCTTTCGGAACTCAGACCCGGGGTCAGCATAGCAGCACCCCCCCCCCCCCCCCCAGAGAGTAGGGTCTATGGTCATATGGCTACGGCCGTGCACGACATGAGTATGTGGCAAAGCCATAGAGAGTAGAATTCACATAGTGGGAGAATGTGAAAGGTATAAGGAGGAAAGGGATGTGCTAGAGGAGGAGATGAGGAAAATAGACGAGTGTGACATAGAGCAGTTTGGTACACTAAATAGTAGCGAGAAAACGATCGCTATCATAGGAGATAGATGGTGGCCACAGGCGGCGAAACAGGAAGGGGATAAGATTAGCAAAAAGTTTCTTTGTAATATATGGAAACAACGTAATGAGCGCCCAAGTGTTGGAGGTGTCTCTATTAGGAGTAGGAACGGTGCTCCGTCTCGAAAGGGATGCGTGGTCAATGGTCAAATGACTAAGGCAAGCAACAAATGAGTACGCCCCCCCCCCCCCCCAAAGGGATGCGTGTTCAATGGTCAAATGACTAGGGCGAGCAACAAATGAGTACGCCCCCCCTCCCCTCGGTGCTCCGTCTCGAAAGGGATGCGTGGTCAATGGTCAAATGACTAGGGCGAGCAACAAATGAGTACGCCCCCCCTCCCCCCCCCCCCCCCCCCCCCCTAACGTACCGCACAACAAAACAGAGCAATAGAGAGAAGAACACTACTCTTGGGAGTGATAAGCGTGGCGTGTGGTTTTGCTTGTCGCTTACCGTGGGGATGCCGGTGATGCTGGCCAAGGTCTGGGTCCAATCCACGGCATGCATCATTCCTGTGTAAGCGGTGCCTCTCATCTGCTCAAGGTCGCCGGGGACAGAAAGCAACACGTAACGAAAGGGCAATAAAAAGGTGGCATCATTCAAACGAAATAAAAAAGCACGGTCCTATTATATATACGTTTTGCGGACAGTAGTCATTCGATACGTACGTATCATATATACATAATATGCCGAACTCGACGCACCTCCCTCCGCATTCTATCGCAAATATATATACATATATATATTTGGGGTTCCACCTTAGGTTTGCTCGGTCCGAAGAACCCAGAAAGTGCCAAAACCACCACACATGAACACTTCATGGTCACTATCCTTTGAATTATTAGTTTGCGGTCCAACCGAGATAGGGTCAGCAGAAGGGGTGGACAGGGGATTATTCCAAAGGCGTATTTAACAAGACTGCCCTACGCGGGCGGCTATGCGCCGCCCGCTGCTCCCGCTCTCAAGGAAGCAGACAGAACAAACCGAAACGCAAACAGGGGGCAGAGGGGCGCTCACGACACGATGCAAAAAGGGAGACTTGCAAATGCCAAGAGCTCGTACATAGGTGCAGGGAAAGCTATGCCGGGCACTCTTGTGATACGACCAATCCCGTAAAACATTGTTTCTTAAAAACAAATCGGCATATGAAAATAGCTCGAGGTTCGACCCTGAAAAAAACAAATCCCATCGGCAATTCAGGGCCTGAGAGTGGCTGAGAGGTGGGAGAATATATCGAGCGAGACAAACTCAGCGGGGGTACGAGACAAGAGTAGAGTGGTGAGTATATGTTTTGGACCCTAGACGGGTATCTACCCGAATGTGCCCACGGCAACCAGGTTTAGTACCCGGGCAATGAAGAGCATATGCTGGTTACCTTGTATAGGGCACTACTTACTACAACAGTAGTAGCCCAGCCGAGTATGACCACAACAGCCACCGTTGGTACCCGGGCAAACAAATACTTGAGTAGTATACGTCGGTTCTATAGCACTACCCACTAGCCCACCCAAGTACGACCACAGCAACCACATGCTGGTAGTAAAGCACTACTTAGGGTCGTTCCTATCGAGTAATTTCCCCCCAAAATTTCCAACATTTTTTTCCAAAAAAAAAACAGGAAAAGCAGGAAAAACAGGATGTATTTGGAAAGTTTGCACAAAATTTGGAATTTCAACAGAGGGCAAACTATTTGGAAGGCTTCGCATTCCAATATTTGGAAATTACTTTTGGAAAATATGGAAATCCTTAAATTTTTTCCGAAAACAAAATATTGGAATTTTTTGGAAAAAACTGGAACACTGGAACTAAGACAAGACCATCGTCTCTCTCTATCCACCTCTACTCTCTTCTCGCGCACGGAGCTCCTGGAAAAACTATGAAGGCCGTCGAAACCACGGTTACGCTCATGGCTCTTGCCGCTCTTGCACCGGCCACGGCGTTTGCTCCCTCAGCCGCGACCGGGACGGCGATTCGACGCAGCCGCGGTGAGTACGTCGCTCGATAAGAACGACCCTTACCACAGTAGCCCACCCGAGTATGACCACAACAACCATGTTTGGTACCCGAGCAAACAAATAGCATACGCTGGTTACATATCACTACCCGCTTCGTAGCCTACTTGCGTCACGTGGCTAAAATAACTTAACAGGTGTGGCGATGATCCTCAACGATGAGTGTAGAACAAGCGGTGGATAAAAACTCCCACTCCCAAAAGCGACGTGGTTGCAATCAATACACATATAAAATACAACGCGAATTACTCCGTACCTCCTCCGGGATAATCGAGCGCGACGGCGAGTACACGAGGGCCGGCGTGCGCACTCCCCCCTCGAACATGGTGTGCTTGAAGCCGCGGTAGGGGTAGTTGCTGCCGCCGCCTGACGGGCACCCGCCGTTGTCACTCGTGACAACCACCAGCGTGTTGTCCAGCATGCCCATGGCATCCAGCCGCTTAAAAACTCTTTGTAACTGGAAGCGCGTGAGCACGTAGGTCAGTCGTGTTGTGAGGCAACGGCAGCGGGTTGGGTTGGGTTGGGTTGGATTATATTGGGTTGGGCTGGGCTGTGCTGGGCTGGGCTGGGTTGGGTTGGGTTGAGTTGGGTTAAATTGGGCGATCTGCAGGACATGGACCGCTGCACCTCGGCAGTGAGGTGGCGAGACGCGCGGGGCGACTGAACCACACTATGAATACGTTGGCTTGGCACGAGCACTCCTGGCTTACGGTGCTGGAGCCAAACCATGCACAAAATCACAAGAAAATCTATACGTATACCATACATACAGCGGCATGCTGCATACACGCGTGACGAACGACCTGCAAGCACAATCACTTGGGAAAGCAAAATCAAGGTACCAGGTAAACAGTAAACGCACACATCCCATTCGACACCGCGAGTTTAAGTTCACAATGTAGTAACTTTCACCCGAGAGAAGGATCACCAAGCTTACAAAAAAAAAACGCAAGGCTCGATCAACACAATGAATCTCACCGTTATGTCCATGTAGTACACGATCTTCAAGAAATCAATGCGGAGCGCTTGGCTCGGCGTTACCGTATCCAGGATTGCTAGCTGTTCTTCTGTGAACATCCAGTCTTCAGGTACGTCCATCGGCGAGTGGGCAGCCTGGAAGAAGCACAGGCGCAAATGAGGGGGGGGGGGGGGTACTCATTTGTTGCTTGCCTTAGACATTTGACAATTGACCACGCATCCCTTTCGAGGNNNGGGGGGGGGTACTCATTTGTTGATTGCCTTAGTCATTTGATCATTGACCACGCATCCCTTTCGAGACGGGGGGTGGGGGCGGCTTATTATGTCGAGGCTGTTGTGGTTGGTGGCATCAGTGATAATTCTGTTCGGGGTGGTACATATCAATAAACCAATGCGGTGGAGTCCCAGTTCTTCTTCGGCCACAAAACTCCAAAGTTTGTTTTGGGCGGACTCTTGCTGCACAAAGTGGGTGGGTGAGTGGGTGGGTGGGTGGGTGGGCGTGGGACTATTCGGCGTCGTGTCCATTCAGGAGAAGGTCGTGGGGTGGGAGGGTCCGCACGGCCTTGATGTTAAGTTTTTTTCATTTTTTACTCCTGCAAAAATTATCCCACACTGATTCCAAGTAGTTTCCCCCCCCCCCCCCAAAGTGGGTTCAGTTCTAAAAATAGTTGGGTTAAGGTGGATCGCACTTCAGATATATATATATATATGTATATACATGTATCGCGTCAGACACGTGTGAAAAATAAGCGGGAGTTAACTGACCAACGCTACCCGCTCACGACATTTCGTTCGCCACCCCGTGACGATGAGAGGGCAGCCCCAAGCTGCTGGCCTGCCTGACGCTGCCACCTTTCTCTCTTCACGAAGACATGGCGTCGTCACGCGCATACCACTCTGTCCAGAAATATAAGCACCGTTATTATTGAATATTTATGTACAAACGGTGCTTATATTTCTGGACAGAGTGGTATATTTTTTAGCGTGACGCGAACAACACAAAATGTTGGGAAACAAAACAAAACTGTCGCCATCAATCAAGTGTATCGCTACAAACCTGGTTTCGCGGTTCCAAATCCCGCCCGGCATCATGAGCACGTGACAACCATCCGTAAGCACCAACCAGCCAAACTGCCCATTCAACAAACCAACCAATAGACCAACCAAATATGTCCCGTTAGTTCTGTTTCGTAAAAGCATTTTTTCGCCCAGGGCTGTAGGCAATGGGAAAAAAAAAACGTCGGTTGTCGTGGTTCAACCTCTATACACGCGTGTAAGACATGTTTTGGCGCTGGAGTATGTGTCCTTCGCAGAGAAAGGTCACACACACATGGCACGCGCGATCGAAGTATCAACAAGCAGCTTGCGAAGAAGACGGGTTTCGAAGAAATTGTCGATCTCAATTCATCACAGATGAAGTGTAAAAAAACCACGGCAAGTGACCGGGGTACAGGGGAAGGGAGGGGGTGTTCTCACTGGCATGCGTGGCCGTGTTCGTATGACCGTAGACCCTCGCATCCCTACAATGACCGGGGCGGGGCCACGTCGGGTTGTCGCCGACCAGATCTAGACGCCGTTGATTGCACCAAGCGCCAAGCGATACAAACGTGGGGTGTTCGACGAGTCGCATGAAGGGTGAGCTGCATCCCTGCTAAGAACCACTTGTGGTGCGAGTTTCTTTGGCTCATTTAGTGCGTACTTTCTTGCATGTATTTGACATACGTCGAACGGCTTGACTAGTAAGGGGGTGCACTCAATGTCACGCATGGCTCTAGTCGTACGCCCATAGACGCTCGCATCTCTACAGTGCCGGAACGGAGCACGTCGGGGTTTCACCAACCAGGATGGATACGGGGAGGGGGGGGCGGGGGTACATACAGGGTCCACGCACCTGAAACGCCAAGTACATGAAGAAAGGGTCGTCCGTGCCGTCAGCTTCATTCGTAGCCTTGTGTTCCTTGGCTATTTCGATGGCTCGATCGCCAGACAAGGTGGTGCTGTAGACCCCCTTAAACCTCGGACCCTGCGACAAAAGTAGTCAAGCGCAAACTGGTCGTCTAAGGTTTTCGTTCGCTATCACAAGAAAAAAAATGATATACTGCAGGTATTTACCATGAAACTACAAATGTTTTCTCGCAAACCATTGTTGTGTGTACGTACGGCGGACTGATGGCATTTCATATCACACCCCTTGCACACAAGCTCAGGGCAGGGTTGGTTGCAACATGGTGAGCTGCTCTCGCCCACTGCCTACTGAGGGTATCGGACTGCGTGCGAGCATTGTTCAGGCATCGATTTGGTACGTAACCTACAGCAGTTGCCTACAAGAAGCCATCTAGCCTATGCTTGGTACCCCTGTTTTTCGTGTGGCAATACCTGGTACGTAAAAGAAGTTCTGTACTGGTGTGTACATAATACTCGTACGAGCAGCCTACACCGATATATTCCGACGAGATCGAAATGTGCGATATTCATGCAATGCCAACATGTTTATTATGCGCGTGCGTTGCTGCGCGTGCACCAAGCGGCCTTTTTTGTTTTGCAGCTGATGCACCCAACGAACACACCAACCACGCAGATCACACGCAGCAGCGGACGATCGTCGTGTAACGCACAAGGCTCGAGGACAGCAGTGATTTGAGTCGCAAGCATCGGCGAAAGAAAATCGTCGATTGTTTTGTTGTTGGTGCTCTCACGGTGATTCATCGGCAACATCTAGTCCGTGTGGTCACAAGACAGATTCTAACAACTCTGTGGACTGGATGAATGCATACCTGGCGTGTTGTGTTCGTGGCGTGGTCGATATACCCGTCCTTGTCTCCGTACCCGAAGTCACTGTACGTAGTGGAAACGCTGTCTACAAAATAGTCTCTGTCGCCGTTTCGTTTGACAACCATAGTCAAGGCCCGGGTGACGAGATAGTCGGGGAGATAATAAAAGGAAAAACACACAAAAAAAAACAAACAAGCGAAGAAGGAGCAGGAGAAACGAGACAGGAGCACGAAAAAAGGAAGGGAAAGGGAAAAGGCATGGAGAAAGGAGAAGGGGGGGAAGGGAGAGAGAAAAGAAAGAAGAACGGGAGGGGGAAGGAGGAAGGGAGGACGAGAAAGGAAGGTTGGGGGGGAGCATGCTCGTTTGTTGCTTGCCATTGTCATTTGACCATTGACCACGCATCACTTTCGAGACGGAGCCACCATTCCTACTCCTAGTAGAGACACCTCAAAATGAAAACGAACAAAAACCGATGAGGCGCACGATATGGGTGGGAATTTCAGAATTGCATCTACGTTACGTTTTTGGTGGACAAAACACTTATAAATAGAGTGGGTTATTTTTTCGAAGTAGTAAATAAGGGAGAATACACGAAAAACCGAAAAAACACCGCAAAAGCGAGAGTTAGGGGATACACGTATTCATCATGCCCACATGCCCATCCACGCTGCTTCTTTCGAGATGATATGACAAGCAACTAACAAACAGACAAACAAACAGACACACATGTTTCAAAATCCGTATTGACGATCGCGTTGACAAATAACTTGTAGCGTTTCTTTTTTCTCTCTCTCTCTCTCTCTCACTTGTCATGGCCGTAGTACGTCTCCTGCGGCCCCAAAAAGCCTAGGAAGGTGTCGAAACCCCTGTTGAACGGGTAGTGGGCTTCTGTGAACATCCCCAGGTTCCACTTCCCCACCTGCCCTCGCACGGAAAATCAAACAATCAACCAATCGTCATTGAGATTCATTTGTGAATAATGCGGGTGATGGTGGACCGGGGATCGAGGCGAAGAGGAGGGGGGGGTCGTACTTCATTATCGTGCATGGCCTTAGTCGTATGACCATAGACTCTCGAGGGGAAGGGGGGGGGGGGGTGTACTCATGTCGTGCACGGCCGTAGTCGTATGATGACCATAGACCCTCGCATCCCTACAATGCCGGCACGGAGCACGTTGGGTTTTCACCGACCAGGCAGACATTGCTTGGGGGGGTAGCGCTGCAGGCACTGACCCCTGCACGCAGGATACATGTCGACTATTAATTATTGGTGATTAGGGATAACTTTTCGTTAACCATGAAATGGCACCAGCAAATAAATTACGGGGATGCCAGAAGATGGAGGACAACCCGCGCTATGGATATATACAAAGCCTTCGATCTGACATACCCCCACATACCAACACTTGGGGGGGATTTTCGTGCAGTAAACCAAAATGTCAGAACCACCATCACCAATTTTTCCGATGAAGACGTCTACTGATATTCTTTTTCTCACACCCTATACAACCCCCTCTATCGATCGTTGTTCTTCTTTTGTTTGGAACAGGAAGTGCTGACATAGAAGCGGACAGAAAAATAGACCAGTGCGTATTATTATGATATTTGCCATCCGACAATGTGCAGCATGAGCTTCAACGTTGATCACTCTTAACATTTCCGAAAGCAGAAAACCACGGAAACAAAGGCAACCTATGCGCAAAGTCGAACTTCTTGCGTGTAAAAAAAAACGCTCGGTGGTGGTGGCGCCATAAAGAAACAAATAAAAACGAAAGAAAGAAAGAAAGCGACAGCACGACATTTATTTCGTCTCCCCGAATTCGGATTTTTTTTATTTTATTATCTTTTACGATTTTCAGTGAAGTAAAAAAGGTTCCTGGTGGCAGAAATAATTCAACGAAGAACGAATGAGAAAGGGCACAACACATGCTTCCTCGAACTACATAGAGAGGGCTGGTTACCACTTTTTCGACAGCACTATTCATACTTGGCTTCCTTTTGGTTTCGTATGGATTTCCCTTGTTTTTTTTCTTCTTCCTCTTTCTGGGGATGCAGCCTTTTCTGAGTGATCAACGTTGAAGCTCCTTCAGGCCGCATATAGTCGGAGGGCGAACGCAATAGGACTACTAATAATGATGCGGTTAAGGGTTACTGCTGTCCGCGCAACGAAAACTACAGCAACTCGACGCTAACCCTAAACCCCACCCCAACCAACAATGACCTGGTTGGTGAAAACCCAGCGTGCTCCGTCCCGGCATTGTAGGGATGCGAGGGTCTATGGTCATATGACTACGGCCGTGCACGACATGAGTACACCCCCCCCCTCCCCAATTTTGATACGTCTATCTTCCTCTACCTCCTCGATCCCCGAATGTTTTTTTAAAGAAATAAATGTTGGTCTTGCCTTCCCTCCTGCTCCATTCATCCCGCCGGTCGTTTTCTTTTTTATTCAGGGAGTTGAGTCGAAAAGAGGCGGTGCGCACGAAACGGTCCCTGCGTGCTTTCCGTGAGGCGTGGGATGCTCTCCTGGCTCTCACCACGGGGTTGGCCCGCTTGGGAATAATCCCGCCTTCTCCTCTAGGTAATGTAACCGTCGCGCACCGTTACCCGCTGGTTGTTGGTTCGAAAGGGGCGGTGTTGGTTGGGTTATGGCGACTGGCCCTCCTCAGGCGGCGCCGGTTGGGAATAATACCGCAACGAGGGTTGAGTTTTGTTTCGCACAGGGATGCGATCGTTTTTTTCGGCGCTCTCCTTTTCTCGAGAACGGTTAAGGGTGCTAAAGTCGAACATTATCGTTTTCGGAAGGCTCTCGAAAACATCTCTCAGAAAACGCCTTTCCGGAAACGCCTCCTTGTTCGGTATTGACAACCTTAACTTCCTTCCCATTCTGGAAAAAAACGAGCGCCGAAAAAACGATCGCACGCACCCCTGTGCGAGCTTAACCCATTCAGAACTGGAAAAATAATAATACACTAATTCCAAGTAGTTTGTCCCTGAATACGTGGGACCAGTTCTTAGGGGGTTGGCGCTCTTTTTACGGTAAAATCCCCGTGCACCATTATTCCGAGCAATGCAACGCCTTATAAGGGTGGTGGCTTATTTTCTGGGCTCCTTCACATGAGGAAGGAGCTCAATATCTCACCCGAAACATCATGCCTTCTCGAATATTTTTTTCCCCGCAAAACCCGACCCCCAAGATTTATGTGCACTACCGGTGTATACCGTAGTCGTGAACAAATTTACTACAGCAGTAATGAAAGTATCGTACAAACCGGTAGTTTGGTCACTTGAGGCAGCTGGACCGCTTATTTATCACCCGTGTGATACGGTATGTGTTATCACCCGGGTGATACGGCATGGTTATATTATCACCCGTGTGACACGGTATGTCTTGTCACCCGTGTGATTCGGTATGGTTATCGTACCACCCGTGTGATGCGGTATGGTTATATTATCACCCGGGTGATACGGTATGGTTATCTTATCACACGTGTGATGCGTAGTTATCTTATCACCCGTGTGATACGGTACGTGAGTGTGGCCGCCTGGCTGCCTATACAGAGATAAAAGTTGCTGCCGGTGGTGGTGTCGATGTTGGTTTTGACGTTGATGTTGGCGTTCGTGGTGATGGTGATGGTGATTCTCTTCTGGTGGTATGAATTGTAACTTTTGACGGTGATTTTGGCGGTGGTGTTGGTCTTGGTCTTGGTGGTGGTGATGTTGGTCGTGGTGTTGCTGTTAGCGGTGGTATCACACCGACTACGGAGTTAAACTACAAAAGTGAATATGTGTGTTTGCTGACATGTTCTAGAGCGTTTAGTGGTTGGAAGGGACTGAAACAGCCCACCAGGCACTTCCTTTTGGACGCATGCTACCAAGGTAGAGGTGCACCACCATGTTTTTGCCGTCTGAGGGTGGTGACTTATCACTTGAGAAGCTCTATACGTCGCCCAAAAACTGTTTTTGGAGGCAAATGAATATAACTGCTACCCAATGAACAATCCCATGTTAGGTATACAATGAAAAACGTTGCATCCTCAAATATGAAATTCCGACGATGTTGGGTTAAGGAGCCTATATTAGGTCATTCAGAAAACGTTTCAGCCAAAAAAAGGTATACCTCTTCTACCTCTATCGTAGCACGCGTTTTTGACGGGGGGGAAGCATGTTAGTTGGGGTCGACCTTCTAGTTAGACGCCACCCCTAAAAGGCATACACACACNGACACGAAGATATCACCACACTACATACTAGATACGACCCGTCACAACGACTCCAACAGAACGTACCATACATACAGCACAATGGACCTCTTGTAATATATTACGTACAGCTGCTTGGTGCTTGCTGACACGGTATGTGTATATACGGAAAGCGAGCAGTCCAGTCTCAAATTAACTCGATGTTTCGTTCGTATGCTATAAATGTGGCTAAATACGAGACTATATACATATCTGGTACATACAAGAACACGGAAATACACGTCGCTGAAGTGAGAGTGTGATCACGAAAGCAATGAAAATATGACAGATTTTAATACCCGTACTGAAAATAAAATACAACATTGATCAAGAGTTTGGAGGACACAAACACATTCGCTATCATACTGCTGTTCAGGCGCAAATTCAAAAAAAGTAGTTTTTAATATTTCTCACAGCCAAAAAGTCCTGAAAAACACTGCTGTTCGTGGCGTACGGTTTTTGCTTGGTTTTAGTATATACCCTGGTACCTGATTTCGGCTTAAATGGATCAGGTATACCTTATTTTGGCATTTGCCCATATTTAAGATACGCGGAAATAAGCGGCGATGGACAGGTGTGGGGCGAGTCGCAGAATGGAGGGATGAGCCGCCGTGGGGGCATTATCCTCACTTACTAACGCTGACCCTGCTTAATCGAGGAGGCACATACGGGAGGGGAAAGCTTGAAATGTGGATGACAGCTTCAATGAATTGATTTAATTTCTGGTGTGGCCACTTCCRGAGACAGCAATGGGAGTACTAGGTATCTGCCTCGTGGGTGCCTTACCATATACCAGCACACACTACGTGATACGATCACTCCCCTTGTGCGGAGTTGAGGTTCTCAACCCCGCACAAAATGATCCTTCTAACCAAAAACCGCCAGTCTTGGTGACCGCCAAAACAAGAAGAAAAAAAAAAGAAAAAAAAAAACGGTAAAAACCTGGTTTGTCTAGCTCACGCAGTGAGAGGCGTGTTTTACAGCGTCCGGGGGGCGGTGGGGGGGGGGGGGGCGTGGGTGTGATTTTGAGACCCGGCATGGTACGACATATTCTACAGGTACATAGGATACATACGGCACATGCACCGGCGTGTGTGAACAGTAGTACAGAGGATACCTGCAGAGTAGTAAGAAACTGGATTTCTTATTTCAAAACAATGGGGTGTGTGCTAACTGAAATTACGACCCCACTTCAAAACCATTTCCCTCCCGAATTTCTTATTTTTTTCCTGGTACGACTGCTGTAGTTTTGTCTCAGCCTGACTTTTTCTTATATACTGTTCGTTTTATCTTAGAGGATGTACTCGTATGTATTAACAATCAACACTGTATATACGTAGCACTACAGTAGTTATTTGGAGCCCGTCACAGGCAGACACGTACGCTATAGATACGTGCTGCAACAACTCTCGGGGATATACTGCGCCGCCACGGGATGTCGCCGGGCTCTGCTGCATACTGCATTCATTCGTACACCGGCGCATACATTAAATTGGCATTATTGGTCCAAGAAAAGCCAAGAGGTTGTGATGGTATTCAAATTTCGTTGGTACAGTAATGTACTCGTATTGATAGTCCAGGACACCTGTATACCAAGCAAATGGAGAATAAGAAAGGCAGGCTGATATATTCAGGAAAATAATAATTTCGGGAGTTACTTTTTAGCGCCCATTATCGAATAAGAAATCCTAAACCTGAAGCAGCTCTACACTGCTATACTAAACTGCTGTACTGTACGTACGTACGACCACTTCGGGGTTCAAAAGGAAAACGGGCCGAAAAAAAGTGACGACTGAGTACAGCGTCGATCGACGAGAAGCAGCCCCTGGGCCAGCTGACGAGGAAAGGGGGGTGGTTGGAGTGCGACGGTGTTGTCACATTGTAGAAAAGTCCAAACCAACAGACGGAAGAGGAGATACATGATACGAGTGATAGATGCACGACACGCGAGAAAGCATGATGATGCTTGAACTATTGAGGCACTTGAGCTGCTACTGTTGTATACGTCCTGGCACTTCCGTAGGCTACGTACTACTACCAGGTGTGATGCTCGTACATATGGCACTTGAACTACGCACGGCGGTACGTGCGTCGGTGTATGGTGTATGGGCGTGGCATTTGAACTCTCACATGGATGTCGCAAAATAATTCAGACGTCGTTCTGTACATAATAAGTTGGTTCACTCGAGTGAACTCGTACAGTATGCATATACTGCGCACTGCCGCGACTATCATGCAATGATGATAAGCTGCTGCTGCGGTATGCCGGGTATGTCACAAAATTTGCAGACGCAGACGCGTTTCTGTACGGTGCTACTACTCTACTGCTGCTGCTGCTGCTGCGACACTTCGATCCGGGCTTTCAGGCAGCAGTTATAAAATAGTGACAGACAAAGATTGGTGCCCATACAAAAGATACAGATATCATATCGTACGTATCATATCGTACGTATGATATCATGATACACGGTACTTGGCATCGTATCGTACTGCTTGTATCATATGTGGGATACAGAAACCGGTATATACTCGGAGTAGCGCATGTGTAGTTACTGCTGTAGTTACAGAAGCAGCAGCATATCTATATCCACAGAATATCTATACGTACGTACACACATCGGTACGTATCCAAGACCACATTTGCCGTTCGCTGCACCTCGTACGTAGTGCAGGCCGTGGCAACCGCCGTTCATAGCTCTGCCGTCGTGGTTATCGTTGTCGTGTTCACCATGCACCAGGTATGTTTTGTGATCGCAGTCGACCAGAATCAAATCAAATTGAAACAAAAAAAATAAACCGAAGGGGAACACGCAAGAGTCACGTACTGCTTGCTGCTGAAGACTCTGTGATTGAAGAGGTCTACAACTGTACGAGCAATTTTATTTAACTGTACGAGCACCTACGTAAAAAGTAACTGGGGAATACACCCGGCAATAATTTTACCCTGCGAAATATGCAGCAACATGTTACGTCGTCGTGGGCACCAGCGTCTGTGTGTCTTTCTTCTCGACCCAGTACCTGTGCTGGTCCTTCAGCCTAGAGATATATGCACAGCAAGCTCTGCAGGCTCGTATCCCTGTCACAACAAACAAGGAGATGATTACAGTAGACGCAATGCATGATGTCCCTGCTGGATACGAAGGCTGCCCGCTTATTATTACGAATCACGTACAGCCGTAACCTGGTACAACAAACAGCACTGCAACCCTACAGTATGATACAAAACCGACGCTCTCTCTATACGACGTACGAAGACTACTACTGCCTGTAGTACGTAGTACTGTAGACTCCATCACGACTTACCCGCGAAGGTGTGCAGACGTGGTTCGTGTAGTAGCTCGTCAGCCGCACCCCGCCCTTGGCCAGGGAGTCGATGAAAGGCGTAGCCTCGGCCATATCCGTGCTGGTCGAGCCCATGTCGTTCATCCCCAAGTCGTCGGCCAAGATAAATATCACATTCGGAGCGGCCGTCTTGTCCCCCCCTGCTTCCTCCTCAGCTGCTTCGCTCTTCTTCTCGCCACCGCCGCCGCCGCCGCCGCCGCCGCTGCTGACCCTTCCATCCCCAGCAGCACCGCCCATCCGGAGGGTGCTGCTGTCAACCTGGGCCGCCTCACCGTGCGGGGCAAGGTTGTTCTTCTCCTTCACGCTGAGGCTCGTCGACGGCTCCTTGGCAGCAGGGTGGAGGTCACTGTTGCTACTTCTGACACCGCCGCGTCCACCCCGGGTGTTGTGAGAAACCACTGCGGCAGCTACCGTCAAGGCGACAGCGACGCCGCCAACTACTAGGCCGGCTAGTCGCGGGACGAGATATTTCGGTCGGTCGCGGTGGTGGTGGTGGTGGTGGTGGCGGCGACGGCCAGACCATACTCCCGAACCAGCAGCAGCAGCAGCAGTTGCGTCGTAGTTGGATCCTTCTCGCGATTCAGGCAGCAACGATGTCGATTCGTCGTGACGCCTCATGATATCCATTTCTTCGTTCGTCGCGTTTTTTTTTACGACGACACAATAATAATGGTTGTTTTGTTTGTGACTCGCACAAGAAGCAGCGGCAGCAGCGGCGGCAGCAGACTCGGGAGCACAGTCTCGATCGGTCACCTGTTGTTGTTATGGATGTTATCGCAGGAGTTCGATGGGTTGGGGGAGCGTGCTCTTGTCAATCAAAAATGTTGTGTTGGAATGCACCACAGTCGGTGCGACGCGTGAGATGCAACTTCGGTTACGGTTGGACCTGCGATGGCTGCACCCTATCATATCCTACCCTGTCTGCTGGATGTATCTTGATGCACATGAAAATCGCCACATACCAGTGATTTGCTACGACACACGCCAGATCCGGATAATAAACCGTGCCGTTCACGATATACCTCGTTCGTGGTATACGATATCATACTCGATACCGCAGTTGTGGCATCCATTTTTTTAGCTGCTATTAATAGAACAATATACGTAGTACCTGGGTACAGCGATGGTGATAGTAGTGCCGTCCCATGTATCACACTCTCTGATGCTGTGAGCGAGAGAGCGAGCTGTACGTAGGGGGTCATTACTGTATGTCTAGGCTACTACTGCACTACGTATGCGACCCTGTGGTTGTAGATTTTGAAGGTGGGGGTGGTGATGGTGGTGGTATTGTTGTTGTTGTTGTTGTTGTTGTTGTTGTTGCTGCTGCTGCTGTCCCAAGCAGCAAGGCAGGGAGGGGAAACTATCGAAGGCACTGCTGTAGGTAGTAATAAAGAACGCGAAAAACAGACTCTAACAAAGAGTGATCGATGTTCTACGCATGGTGCGTAGAGCCAAAGCAGCTTCAAGCTCTTAAATTTTCATGAAAAACAAAAAAAGGAAAAAATGTACCGAACGAAATAAAACGAAGAGCTAGACTCCAACTCTCCAATGCACGACGTACAGTAGCTGGACACACGTTCTACGCGCGAGACGATTGAACCACTGCTGTCACATAGCTGCTGGTCTGTATAGGCTGTGCTAATAAGTGTGACTTCTGCCTATGGTAGAGCACGAGTCGTTCAACTTGGATCAGCTCGCGTTCACCTGATTGATGATCGAAATCGAGGTCCGCTGCGATTCTTGTTGACAGAGAGAGATAGATGATGACTGAATGATTGACATGTCTGGCCCGGCTCTTCGAAATTCGCCGGAAACCAGATATTATTCTCAACCGCTTGACCCCCCTCCCATCCGCACCCCCTCCTTATTGACTCACCAGGCGGATCTCGGCTGCTGCTGTATCACGACCCCCTCTCTGCCGCAGTCCTTCCTTGCCTCCTCGTTGTGTTCTCGCGTACAACAACAGCACAACTCAGAACTCGACCCTCTTGTGATCTCTAGCTGCGCTGCCGGTTTTCACACTTCTTTACTTCAATCTCAGATGGGCTTGTTGTGTTGATGAGAGGGACGTCGGGTACATCAGCAGGGAGCAGGGAGGGCAGACTTTGAAAATTAGTTTTGGATCGCAGTTGGGTATAATACAAGTCGAAGTTATACTGCAGGCAGTACGACAACTTATTACAACAGCAGAATAGAAATGCCGAATATCCACTATTTAATAGATACGTATTTTTAGGTGACGGCATACGTAGATACCGGATACTTACTGCGTACGTGCGTATCCAGTCTGGTGATGCTTCTTTAAATCTAAAAAAGGATCAGAAATGATTATTCGTAAACTAATCTTTAACGATAAATTGTAGGACTGGGCGCAACAGCCGCAAGAATCTGCGCTAAGAACTTTCTTCAATATTTTGTTTGTTAAGAATTTTGATTGATTTGGATCCAAAAAAAAAGATTCGTACCGTTCCGGGCTAAAAAACAAAATAACGGGTGAATTATAAAGTTCTGCTTGCTGTATCTTCTCGTACGTGCGCCTACAGGAAGCAGTATGTAATAATGTACCTGGGTGAGAGAGCAAGTTTTACAAGGATATCGTACATGTATCTTCCGCCTCTATACGCATCCAGACACATATATGCAGAGGATGAAGAATCGGCACGGACACTGGGTGTGTGTGTTCTTGTGGTCCGAACGGTTTGAACACACACCACTCACACGCGCAACGCATTTTTCTTTCAGAGGGAAAAGCTGTGCCGAAAAAACCGCCCCGTACGACGTACTCGTATATACATACGCACGCGTACAAATAAAAATGACGATTTTGACCAGGTTTTGACCCAAGTCATCAATAATAATCAGCAATCAGCATCGGCCACGCGAAAGCAATCAACGAAGCGGGCTGCGGGGGTACTTTTCAGCAAAGAAGAGGTGCCCGAAAGTAAGTCCAAAGTGCCGCACGGAGATATTTATCTAATAATCCTCATATAATAGGTGTAAATAACACGCGGGCAGCATAAAACAATATACCCTGGTATAGCTGTTTGTTGTTGTATACAACTGCAGTAAGTAGTACCTCAAAGTACGCTGTGTGTACTATTTTATACTACTCGTACTGCGTACAGAGTACGTAGATGGACGGAAGACTGCACTTTTGGTGCTCTAGCTATTGTCTACGGCATGTGTTGCTGCGGTGTGTGTGCAGTATAGTCCCGCCGGCCATCGCTTACCCCTCGTCGTAGTGGGGTGCTTATTTTAATGCCATTTATTTTCGGAGGCACTTTTAGCTTGGTGTGCCCCCAAAACACAGTGCCTGCAAAGATCATGAGTATCGAGAACTCTACGTAACACGTCTGTGCAACGGGCGAGACGCGATGACTGGTGGAACTACTGCACAAATCACCGCAGCACATGCCGTAGACAACCCCCAGAGAGGTCTGGTGCCCTACGATGGTCGTAATCGCTCGTGATGGCGTGCTTCATACAGCCTATTTCCGGAGGCACCTTTATCTTGGTGCGGCCCCAAAAAATGCCTGGGGATTATTCTGGGCATCGAGAACACGAACCCGTCTGTGTATCGGACGAGAAGCGATGACCGGCGGAATACTACTGTACACAAGTCGCGCGTGGTGTCATGCTTTATGTTCCGGGGGCGCTTATACAGCTTATTATGCCCCCAATTCCGGGGACGCAATATGCTTAAGTGTCCCCCGGGGCACCGTTAACTATAAAGTGCCACCGGGGGCACATTTATCACCCCCCGACGACAATAGTCTTCTGCTGCGTCGACACGCCGGTACCGTTCGTACTCTACGTGCATGCACATACATTTATGTGTGCTCCGAGCTCCGACGGCATCTATCTGCAAAACAATACCAGGTATAGATACAGTAGTAGTATCTGGTATCATGCTACAACAACAGTCATTTCAGTTACACACAGTAGTAGTTGTTGCTGCAGCGGCGCACGTGTACGGGTACAGGCTACAACAAGTGTTGTATTCGACCGCGCCAGCACACCGACCGCGAGTGGTCCATTACACTGTAGGAGGAGGAGCTGTACCACTCAATGTAATACCTCGCTCTGTTGACCTGAACGTCCATCACGCAATTTTAAGTACGCTGTACTGTATGTAGTAATGTTTAATGGACAATGTTAATACATTTAAACGGCCCTTATAGTTACGCCCAGAGTGGTACTGTACGTAGTGCGTATAGATTGACTCGAACCCCCCCCTGTCATTCGCTCGCGTAAACAGAGGAGGGGGCGCGCCACTATTGTTAGAAAAACTTGTTCGTTCCTACCGACGATATTAACCTGTTGGCATCTACTGTATAGTGCTGATGTCTATCTACGTACCGCTGCCTATTGTCGTGATCACGTCGACCACGCATGCAACAGTCTGCCAGGCACATGCCGATATATCTTTCCCTATAAATCCAAGCAACATTGTGAAAACAAAACATGAGAGTAAGCAGGGGTTATTGACATTGCTGTACGGGTGTGTGACACCGTGACGTGGACCCTTGGCCAGGGGCACTTCGCTGAGCTCCGAACGGCACATCACAACCTCCTCTTACGGACCACTGGCTTCCAGTGCCGACAACGCACCGACCACCCCATGTCGTATGCTAAGGCTCTCGAGAAGGCGCAACGCGAGAGCGTTGAGACGACCATCCGCAAACGACGGCTCCTCTTCGCGGGGGCCGTGCAGCGGGCGACCAATGAGAGGCTGACCCGTCGGGCGATGTTTGGGACGATGACAGGTGGGGAGAACCCGGGACCAGGCCGACCAGAAAATAGATGGGCCCAATGTCTAGCAGACGATCTCAGGGTTTTTCAAGCCACCGAGGGGTCCACGGAAAGCTTCCCTTTGCTGCTCGGAGCAGAGACGGCGTTGTGGCCGAGGGCGGCTAAAAAGAGTGGCTAAAAAGAGTGGGAAGCGGTACCGGGGGGTCGTCGAGGCGGTGAACCGTTTCATGGCGAGGTGGCACAGGGGCGAGACGGAGAGGAGCTGGCTACGACACGCAGGCGAGGACGCCAAGAGAGGCGACAAGGGGAGGGGAGGGGAGGGGGGGAGGGGCAACCGTGCTAACACAGCTACCGACTAATGCAGAAACGAAATGGTAGATCGTGTGGCAAGGTATTGGTTCGACTAGCCCTTAAATTCAATTATTTTTGTTGTTTGTTTCCAGTTGAGTTGTTCACTGGGCGGGGCGCGACAACGGTATACTAGTACCGGCACTTGACACCGCTATTGATGATAATATGAAGGGGATGGCAGAAGGTGTGGCGTGGTCCCCGGATCGGTTTCGTAGCAGAGACGGGAGCCCATGTTACTACCATCGCCTTGAGTGAGATTTGCTTTCTTCTCTCTTCTCTCATTCTTGCTTTTTGGCTTGTTTCTCTCTTTGTTTCTCCCCCCCCCCTCCGTCTTTCTGCCGGTATCTTCCTCTGTTGGCGGACGGCGCCCGCCTGTGGCATTGTGGTGGGCGTACTGCAGTAGTCCAGAGGCTTGGCGCGAGCCGCCGTTAGGCGTGCTCGTCAGTTTCTCTCAGAAGAAATGTATGATGATACAAAGAAGACTCTCTCTGAGCCAAGATGAAAGATGAAAGAAAAGATTCAGACAGAGCTGAGAAGATTAGTTGTGAGCTTGGTGAGCGCATCTGCACCCAGCCTCGACACGCTCGGCTCTACGGCTAGGTGTACGCTACCGGGTGGTTCTACTGGCCGATCTACATCAACGTTCCTCGGATGCTTGCGCGTGACCGCTCCACGTGCTACGTACAGTTCTCGAGAACGTATTACGTACTACGTATAGATAGACCGCACAATTACGTGTTTCGATTTCATGCTTCAGTAGCACTACATTCGACTGAGCTCTGACCAAAGCCACTATGTTACCAACCAGCGAGTCGAAAGGCTACTGGCTACTGCTACTATAGAAAAGTACCTACATCAACACGACCCCTCGACGGAGGTAACAAAGTCAAATTTACGGTTAGCCATCGAAACCAGTTACTCAGCCAACTTGATAAAACATAACGTACTCGTGCTTGATACGGAAAAACATACTTCCTATATTGTTGTTATTACGACAACTCCAACTGTTGTTACCTTGTGTATTTCACTCTGTATGTATATTTACGTGTGGAATCCGTTGATACGTCGCCACAAAGGTTCGTTGTTGCTTTGCCGTGCCGCAACATCAACCGTTCCTGTTTCGCTTACGACGGGTGGCCAGTCCTTCTACAGCTAACGCAATAACTACTACGCGTAACCTGGCAACGTAAACGCATAATGTTGTGACAGGTTTGAAGCAAGCGCGAGCGTACAAACCGTACACACATCACAGATAAGCCTTGGAACCCGCGCGGGTCTCACTATACATATACCAGACAGACAAACTCGATACGATATTACTCCATACGGTTAATACATCGATACCGTTATCGGCCGTAGGTTTTACTTTTGGAAGGATACCAGTCGGGCAGCAGTCTTAACTATCACACACGCTTCATTCCATACTGCCATGGTATTGTACTGCCCAAAGGGCGAATGAACAGTTGAAGACAGTCTTGTATTAGAGAGGCAACATATACGACTGCAAAAACTCGCAACTGCGTCTCAAGCAAGCACACAATATTTCAATGATCAGTGTGTTGACCAAGAAACCTAGCTACTACTAATAGCAGCCTACTTGTTTCTGCCCGCCCCGCACTAAGAAGACGTGTGGCACTGCTACAGAACAGAAACTGCTGTTAAGCTGATGAGACCCCAGACGACGAAGACGTCCTTTTCCTGGCGGTCCAGATGATGATGGTGCAGCGGCCCCAGAACTGATCTCCCAGCAGCCCCAATCGATGATGTTCATTGACTCCAGAAGCGATAGTCCGGCAGCCCTAAATCGATGATGGTATCCAATGCCCGCAGAAGCGATATTCCAGCAGCCCTGAATCGATGATGATGCGGTAATTCCAGAAGGCGTTCTTCCCCGGTGATCCCGAAATATATGATGCGGTAGACCGATCCCGGCAGACACTTCGGCGACCCCACGATGCTAAAAATTGCGGTGACTTCGGAAGCTCCGGCAGTCCCATCGAACAGTAGCGCTGTAGCGACTCCGAAAGTTGTCTTTCCGGCAATCTCACAGGCTTATGTTTGCAGCGGTACCTGAATGGTCTTCCTGCCGACCTCAAGTTTAAGCAGACCCTGGTGGTGATAACACCCCGGCGGCTCTTGTTGTTGTAGATGGTAGTGTAGTACTGTGGCCCGATCCTGGAGGGCATTTCTCCGGCGATCCAACTATAATTATGCCGCGATTCCAACGACGGCGTTCCGGCATTTCCACGATGGGCGACCCTGGGCGATACGAAGATCCAGCGGCCCACACGACGATATGATAACTATGATGATGATGATGGCGAATCCCAGGCAATGATGATGTTGCCCCAGCGATCCCAATGAGTAACCCTCCTTGCTCCGGAAGTTCGTGCGCTGTTAGACTAGAAGACGCCGTTGAAGCTGTCGTCGACCTTGGTGGCCGGCTCCTCGTCCTTAAATGCGCCGCTTCTTATTGTTCTTGACAGGCACGGCCGACGCCGCTGTTGTTGTATGATCTTGTCCTCCCGTATTTCCCGTATCCTGGGTCAGCCTATACTCGCTTTCCCTCACAACAAACCCCCTCTTGGCGTCCATGATGTTGCCGGTAACGTTGGAGTCTATCACCATCGCAATCCTCGTACTCGAAACTCGAACGCCATGTCTTGTGCAGCAGAACAGTCCACCGGTGTAATCGTAGTCCGACGACCCCGAGAAGATTACAGCAGGTACGTGGTCCCTGTAGAAGTATGAGTACGTTGCAGCATTACAGAAGCAGCTCCAGGCGATGATGACCTTGGCAACTTTGCGGGGAAGTATTCCTTGTTCTTCCTAGCAGGAGCTAGCTCCTCGTAGACGGCGATCATCAAAGAAGTGCTGCGGAAAAGCTTACAGCAGGAGGACCTGGCCTCTGCTATATATTTGTCGAGTACGTAGCAGCTCGGACCTCAGGCCTAGTCGTTACTTGATGTACCTGATGGACCGCAGCTCTACACGGAGCGCCGAACACACCGAGGCTTATAACCTGTTGACGGACGGCGTCCGCTTGTGGCATTGCGGTGGACGTGCTAGTCCAGAGGCTTGACGCGAGCCACCGTTAGGCGTGCTCGTCAGCTTCTCTCAGGAGAAATTTATGATGTTACAAAGAAGACTTTCTCTGGGCCAAGGTGAAAGTCGAAATACAATATTAAACAGAACTGATAAGAGTGGTTGTGAGCTTGGTGGGTACATCTGCACCCAGCCTCGACACGCTCGGCTCTACGGCTAAATGTACTCTACTGAGTCTAGGCCGACCGAGGGTAGGGAAATGCGGGAGGACAGGATCGTACTACAGTGAGTTTCAACCGTTCAATCGGTCGAACTCACAGCTCAGGCTTGTGTTCAAGAGAGGCAACATATGTTACTGCAAAAAATCGCAACTGCATCTCAAGCGAAACTACTTTTTTTAATGGTCAGTTTGTTGACTAAGAAGCAGAACTACTCTTAATAGCAGCCTGTCTGTTTCTGCCGGCCCCGTACTGAGAAGACGTGTGGCACCTCTACAAAATAAAAATTGCCGTTAAGATTGTGCGACCCCAGGCGACGAAGATGTCCTCCTCCCGGCGATCCAAATGAGGATCGTGCAGCGGCCTCAGAACTGATGTCCCAGCAGCTCCGACCGATGGTGATGTTTAACGACTCCAGAAGCGATATCCCAGCAGCCCTGATCGATGATGATGTCAAGCGACCCCAGAAACGGCGTTCCAGCAGTCCTCAACCCATGATGATGTGGTAATCCCAGAAGACGTGTTCCCCCGGTGATCCCAATATATATTATGCTGTGGACCGATCCTGAAATATGCTTCGGCGACCCCACAATGCTACTATTGTGGTGACTCCGGAAGCTCCGGCAGTCCCATCGAAAAGTAGTGCTGTAGCGACTCCGAATATTCTCTTTCCGGCAATCCCACAGGTTTATGTTTGCAGCGGTATTGGAAACGTCTTCCCGACTACCCCGCGTTTAGGCAGACCCTGGTGGTGAGAATACCCCGGCGGTTTCTGTTGTAGATGATAGTGTAATACTACTGTGGCCCAATCCCGGAGGGCCTTTCTCCGGTGATCCCACTCTAAATATATGCCGCGATTCCGACGACGGCGTTCCAGCAATCCGACGATGCGCGACCCAGGCCGATACCGAGATCTAGCAGTCCACGCGAAAACATATGATGATGATGATGATGACAATCCCAGGCAATGATGATCTTGCTCCAACGATCCAAATGAGCAACCCTCCTTGCTCCCGGAATCCATGCATTCTTAGACTGAAAGGCGCCGTCGAAGCTGTCGTCGACCTTGGCGGCCGGCTCCTCGTCGTTATTGTTCGCTTCTTATTGTTCTTGACAGGCACGGCAACGTCGCTGTAGTACGATCCTGTCCTGTCGCATTTCCCTACCCTCGGTCGGCCTAGACTCTAGAGTACATTTAGCCGTAGAGCCGAGCGTGTCGAGGCTGGGTGGAGATGTGCATACCAAGCTCACAGCCACTGGATGTCGACGGGTAGAAATTACGGTTTAAGTGCGTGCAGAACGCACACACACACTTTTGTTGGACTATGGGCGACGACCCTTCACAGAGGGTCACCGCCCATGGCTTTGGGATCTCGACATGGCGACCGAAACAATGACACCTTCGGTGGTATCAACCATCTACGAGCAGCGTTAGCGCCTAAAAAGGCAGTACAGACGATATACGAATAGTAGTCCAACGATAATGTTGCTTGCACCCGTGTCGTCGTACGACTCCTCTTCTTGCAATGTTTAACTCGTAGGCGCCAGTAAAAGCTGGGTCACCCGGCAAAATCATCATTCCGGCAGATAAACCTGTTCACCGCCAATTTCCCCCCTCTGAAATGCCACGAGGGTTTACTAGAGCACAGCTAGCTGCTGACGTGTATATATTACTGTCCCTACCTGTAGCTCGGCCAGTGCGGTGCGGTATGATGGTGCAAGTTTAACGAAAAGCACCACATCGTATGGGAAGCAATGCCATCTTATAAGGGTGGCGGCCTTTTTTTTATGACCTGTTCCTCACATGAGGAGCTCAATATCATATCAAGTATAATACATCACCAGAAACACGATTTTGAACCTTTTTTTTTCGTGGAGCCCGGTCAAACCTTTCAATGCGCAATTTCCTAAAACGATTACTAGTGCAGGATACCTAATAAGAGACAGGCTAATACGAAATCTAATAGGCTGAGATCAAGAGGAAAACATAAGAAATTCGGGAGTCGTTATCTTGAAATTATAGTGTAGAAAGCACCCTCTCTCGATTAAGAATCAATCCAGCCTGGACCAGATTTCCTGTTTCTTATTTAGATGTCCTGTACTACAGCTGTACACCAGTCAAGTTTATTAAGGATAGCTACCATGCTACCCAGCGGTAGCCAGTAGTCTATACCGAGTCGCTGATCGGTAACATAGCCGCCTGTAGCGAGTAGGCCACAGCAGCAGTACAAAGTGCTAAGCAGCGGTATGACCAATGCCGGTTCAGTAGTATGCGGTGGAACCCTGTGGGATCAGTTTAAGTTATCTCGGGTATATGCGGGAGAACCCTGAAATACCGTTTAGAGTTCAACCGCCGAAGGTTTTTGTTCGAGTTTTAGTTTTCACCGCATGCGAGGGGTCTCGAGACTTAGGAGCTCCGTGATCGATCGACCGTGCACACGCACTCTCCTTCACTCCTCTTCTTCTCTCCTCCCCCTCTTCATCCTGTATCCTGTTCTCTCGGACAAGAGCGACAACAAACACACTGGCCTGGGCGCCATTCTTCTTTTTATAGGAGTTTCTGAGATCTGAAGCTCGAGCAACAACCAGTTGGTTTGGCACCGGCTGAAGTGCTTACCTCTGCGGCGGGTTGCCTGATCTAACTCAGGAGCCGCGCACACACGCCCACGACGGGTAATGCCTTAACACATTATCGTACTAACCGGTCAAATTATCACTTGAGGAGCCCAACTGCTCAGAAAAACTGTTCAACCAAAACATCCGACCCCTACGGTGGGAGAAGTCTAGGGTCCGTCTCTGACGTCTGTGGTGCTTCCGAACGGACGAGCGCGCCCCCTGCCTTGAGCTGACGCCCCACCAAGCAGTAACGCCGATAGGCTTGTTTTTTTATGGCGAGGAAAATTCAGCGTCCGCACGCCGCGACGGTTATAAGGCCTATACCCTCCTATAACTCTACTAAGATGGCTTAAAACATAATCATATAGTAGCTTTTTGCACGGCATACCAGGTACGTACATACTTCGTATTACATAATAATAATAGTAATAATAATAATAATAACAACAACAACAACAACAACAACAACAATAAGAAGAATAACAATAATAACAATAACTCGTACGTGATACGATACGAGCTGGTTCCACGAAAAGGCGTAAAATTCCACCCTCGGGAAATAGCAAACGGTATACAGTGGGCTGTGAGTTGGCTAGAGTTCCCGGCTAGTTATTAGTTGGCTGGCGAAGCCAACCAACTAACTGACTTTAGTTGACTAGTTGGCTGGCGCTAGCCAGCCAACTAGTCGACCAAAGTCAGGCGAGCGAAGCGAGCCAAAAAAGCCCCCCCCCGGCCGAGGGGGNTAGTAGTCCAACGATAATGTTGCTTGCACCCGTGTCGTCGTACGACTCCTCTTCTTGCAATGTTTAACTCGTAGGCGCCAGTAAAAGCTGGGTCACCCGGCAAAATCATCATTCCGGCAGATAAACCTGTTCACCGCCAATTTCCCCCCTCTGAAATGCCACGAGGGTTTACTAGAGCACAGCTAGCTGCTGACGTGTATATATTACTGTCCCTACCTGTAGCTCGGCCAGTGCGGTGCGGTATGATGGTGCAAGTTTAACGAAAAGCACCACATCGTATGGGAAGCAATGCCATCTTATAAGGGTGGCGGCCTTTTTTTTATGACCTGTTCCTCACATGAGGAGCTCAATATCATATCAAGTATAATACATCACCAGAAACACGATTTTGAACCTTTTTTTTTCGTGGAGCCCGGTCAAACCTTTCAATGCGCAATTTCCTAAAACGATTACTAGTGCAGGATACCTAATAAGAGACAGGCTAATACGAAATCTAATAGGCTGAGATCAAGAGGAAAACATAAGAAATTCGGGAGTCGTTATCTTGAAATTATAGTGTAGAAAGCACCCTCTCTCGATTAAGAATCAATCCAGCCTGGACCAGATTTCCTGTTTCTTATTTAGATGTCCTGTACTACAGCTGTACACCAGTCAAGTTTATTAAGGATAGCTACCATGCTACCCAGCGGTAGCCAGTAGTCTATACCGAGTCGCTGATCGGTAACATAGCCGCCTGTAGCGAGTAGGCCACAGCAGCAGTACAAAGTGCTAAGCAGCGGTATGACCAATGCCGGTTCAGTAGTATGCGGTGGAACCCTGTGGGATCAGTTTAAGTTATCTCGGGTATATGCGGGAGAACCCTGAAATACCGTTTAGAGTTCAACCGCCGAAGGTTTTTGTTCGAGTTTTAGTTTTCACCGCATGCGAGGGGTCTCGAGACTTAGGAGCTCCGTGATCGATCGACCGTGCACACGCACTCTCCTTCACTCCTCTTCTTCTCTCCTCCCCCTCTTCATCCTGTATCCTGTTCTCTCGGACAAGAGCGACAACAAACACACTGGCCTGGGCGCCATTCTTCTTTTTATAGGAGTTTCTGAGATCTGAAGCTCGAGCAACAACCAGTTGGTTTGGCACCGGCTGAAGTGCTTACCTCTGCGGCGGGTTGCCTGATCTAACTCAGGAGCCGCGCACACACGCCCACGACGGGTAATGCCTTAACACATTATCGTACTAACCGGTCAAATTATCACTTGAGGAGCCCAACTGCTCAGAAAAACTGTTCAACCAAAACATCCGACCCCTACGGTGGGAGAAGTCTAGGGTCCGTCTCTGACGTCTGTGGTGCTTCCGAACGGACGAGCGCGCCCCCTGCCTTGAGCTGACGCCCCACCAAGCAGTAACGCCGATAGGCTTGTTTTTTTATGGCGAGGAAAATTCAGCGTCCGCACGCCGCGACGGTTATAAGGCCTATACCCTCCTATAACTCTACTAAGATGGCTTAAAACATAATCATATAGTAGCTTTTTGCACGGCATACCAGGTACGTACATACTTCGTATTACATAATAATAATAGTAATAATAATAATAATAACAACAACAATAATAACAATAACAACAACAACAATAATAATAATAATAATAATAATAATAATAATAATAATAATATTTCGGAGTGCTTATGAATGGTCAACTATGAGGCTCATGCTACACATTGTCGGATGACAATACTAATAAGACTAACCACAGTATTATTAATACTAGATATTTCGAGGAGAGTGTCGCGCTTCAAGCTCCAGCTAATAGTAGGGACCGCCAGGAAGCAAGAAGGAGCAGGGGGATCGAGGGGGGGGGGGGGGCAGACCTAGACCGATGGCGTGTAGGGAGGGATGCACATTATTTGACTTGTTCGTGGCATTGTTCGCGGCTATCGCGACACGTCGCGGCAGCGTCCGTGGCGTGTCGCGACATCCCGCGACACGCCACGAACGCTGCCGCGACGTGTCGCGACATGCTGCGACACCCCGCGACGTGCCGCGACATGACGCGGACAGTGCCACGACATGTCACGGGACGCCCGCCGCGGCACGAACCGCAGCGAGGCCTGCGACAAGCGCCACAACAGTGTCCACGGCACGCCACGACACGCGATACCTGCCACGACACGCCACGGAACGTCACGCGGCAAGCCCCGCGGCAATACCCACGGCATGACTCACGGGTATGTCAGCGGCTTGTCGCGGCAAGCACCGCAACGAGTGTCGCGGCAAGCAGCGCGGCAAGCAGCGCGGCGTGTGCCGCGGCGTGTGTTGCGGCGTGTGTCGCGGCGAGTGTCGAGGCGAGCGTCGCGGCAAGCCCCGCGGCAAGCACCGCGGCGAGTGTCGCGGCGGGTGTCGCGGCGGGTGTCGCGGCAAGCCCCAAGGCGAGTGTCGCGGCGAGTGTCCTAACCCTAACCCTAACCCTAACGCCGCGACACACGCCGTGACACACGCCGTGACACACGCCGCGACATTTGACGCGAAACCTGTCGCGACACTTGCCGCGACACTTGTCGCGATCCGTGTCAAGGTACTTTCCGCGGCGCATGCCGTGGCAGTTGCCTTGGTGCTGACCGTGGCATGCCGCGGCGAGTGTCGCGGCCACTGCCACGCGAAGAACCGTGGCGCAATCCGCGGCGGCGCCAACGTGTCGCGGCATCTCGCGACATGTCGCGAAATGTCGCGGCACGGTTCGCGACATGCCGCGACCCGTACCGCGGGCAGGGCCACGAAAAAGTAAAATAATGTAGATCCGTGAATGAGAGGGATCAGAAGGAGCCAGGACAGCAAACGGAGTAGACAAAAGCTCAAGGTGGAATAGGTACAGAATCGAGTTAGACTTTGTGCAGAGGCCTCCTTTTTTTGTAGCCGTCGTGGTTTTCTTCATTCGGAGTGTGCTTATGAGTGATCAACGTTGAAGTTCATGCTACACGTCATTGTCGGGCGGCAAAAGTAATAATAAGAGTACCGGTAATAATAGGTTGTTAACCTTTAGTTATAAATCTTTGCCCTGGCCTGGGGAATCGACTCATCTGTTATACCCCAATAGCTCAGTAGGTAACACCTACGTAATACCTTCACATTTCTATGATGTCGTCGACGGCACGTACACCCATGAAAAACATGCCTCCCTGGTTCTCCCCGGGTACTGGAACGAAGCGGGTAGGTCCACGTACGGCCGTATACCGCACGGGTGGTGCCGTTGCGGCCCCAGTATCTCGCCGTTCAGAGGGGGGGGGGGGGTACGCTGTAGTCGGCAAATTCATTGGTAAAGAGTGGGGGGGGGGGGGTGCTGTAACGCTTTCCCTGGGCTGGGTAAAATGTATCAACATTTTACTCCTATTACGGAGGACCATAGTAAATAGGACCAAGTATTGTTAGTACAAATAGGTAAATAGGACCAAGCATTGTTAGTACAAATCGGTAAATATATAGGTTTTTGTGTCTACCGTAGGTCCTATTTACTAGTATTTACTATGGTTCCCCCGTAATACCTGGTATCAGGTATCAGGTGTATATGTGCTGGTATTATCTATTGTTGTAACGGATATAGTCCGTGCTGCTTTTTTTTTCTAATATTTTCCACACCACCTACTGCTTGTAGGTACATGTTTCTCCGGGTATACATAAACCGATCAAATTTTCAAAAGTACCTCTATAACGCTTGCTCCTCCGCGCAGGTGTTTCTGGGAAAAAAAAAAAACAAACGAACATTCCCTGCATCTTTACTTCCAAAAAAACATAAATATATTTATTTATTTTTATTTCAATAATGTTGTTGTTGTTGTTGTTGTTGTTGTTGTTATCTTCACATTAAACTCGTTTCAGTTGCTAATCCCTATAGTCTGATCTAGCAAGATCACGGCCCGTGGTCACAAAAGTGCTAGAGCCATCAGATAGTCCTAAAGAACACGTACACTTAGCAGGGAAAGGATACACAAGTCCGAAGAGGTACACCTAAAATCCCTACAGCATGTTATGCGTGTCCAAAACTGAACTACACGCCCGCAACTCCATTCGACTACAGCAGCATCGCCCCCCCCCCCCCTCCCACTCTTTACCAATGAATTTGCCGACTACAGCGTAACTACTGTCTGAAGTGTGTCTGTACAAAAACACACGGTAGGCGTGGGATCAAGATGGAGCACGCAGC
>MEHQ01002158.1:0-42539 GCA_008828725.1 Saccharina japonica
CAGGGAGGAGGGGGGGGAGGGAATATGGAGGAGCAATGACATGGTAGAGTTGGTGGCTTATTTTCTGAGCTCTCCTCACATGAGTTCAATTTCTCACCCGAATCATAGCTTCGGAGAAGGTTGTTCGTGCCACCCGACCAACAGTTGTAGGACCTAAACACACCAGTAATCCTGAAATAAAATATATACGAGCAACATTATCATTCTAAACCGGTAGTTACTCTAATACTCACTTGAGGAGTATACTACTAGTCAGCCACAAAACAAAAGTGCCTCCGAAGGAACAATCTAACTGCAACCCCTTCATGAATCCGACGCAAGTCGACGAGGGAAGAAAGTGCTGAAATCTTCTCGCGATAAAAATGCAAGGCCCATACCGTAGTGGGGAGGGGAGATAAGAGCCTACTTAGTGACCCCGGATCTGAGTTACGACTAAAGAGGGCGAGAGAGAAAGAAGGGCGAAGATAATGAATGGTATGGACAACAACAAAATACCGTGGGATGAGTCGGAGTTGCTAAGACAGCTGTTCGAAATCTTCAAGAGAACCGAGATTCCGGAAGGATAGAAGGAACGTCACGGATGACAATCTGGAGCGTGGGGAGTTCAGGATGTGGACGAGGGGGCAAGCAACCCATTGCCTGGATAGCGGCATAGCAGCAGTTGCGGAACAAAGAGGGGATGGTAGAAGGAACGGGGGGGGGGGGAGAGATTAGGCCCGAGATAATTCAGGTCTGCGTTCCTGGAGGACGAAGGGGGGGGGCACCCACGCTGGCGGCGAGCGAGGCGAGTGATCCAGCTATTCAGAGGCAGGGACGGCGGGTGTCGGACGCGTTCGTTCATGAAATACATGAGGGAGCAAGCGGAGCATCCAGTCTGGGTTTCAGAAGTGAAGTGATGGCCAAGGTATAAGGAAGGGGGTGCAGGGGTTATCGTTGCTGGCTTGAAGTCGCAGCTTCTCTTCTGTTTAGCAGTCTTCTTGTGTTTTATTACTCTTCTGGCGATGGGAGACCAAAAGGTACAGCGCTGCTGAGTGAGCTAGACGGGGGCTTCGCTCCGAGGTATCGAAGCCCGCTCTGCTCACTGCATTAACCCGCTAGGCGGGTAAAAACAGTTTTTTCCTGGAACTTTCCTCAGATGCTTGGGTATTCCTCACCTGTCGGTTGTATCCTAACCTACAGAGTATTTCAAGTCCGATAATTTATTTGTGATATTCTAAAAACCGGTTCTTCGGGTTATCTCGTACTTAAGGAATGTTCTCCATCAGAAAATTTCTTTGGGATTACGAAGCCTCGGTTTTACGGGCTATCTTATCAACCATAATAGTAAAACTTCATTCAGTGCACAAGAATAATCTTAGCATGAGCAAGACTCCTATTTAGCGTACTATCTCATAACCACTCTATAGCCCTATAGTATATATCATCACATTAGCCCACCCTGGAAAGTCGTATGTACAGACCACACGACGGTCGATGGGTGACAACGAAGTTCATATCAAAATACCGAGAAAGAGGGGTCGAAGATTCGGCTATTCGAAATTAGACTATAGATTTCCCCACACCTCGTAGCGAGGCCTAGCCATCACGGATAGGGCCATCGACACAAGCGACGGCTGAAGGAGGGGCCAAGACCAAGGCAGAAGAAGGCAGGGGCCGAAATGAAGGTAAACACAAATACAGACACCTAGAATTAAGAAAAAATATATACCAAGACGAACGCAGAAAAAGAAAGTGGGACTTAGGGTACAGCCGAGTGCGTGGGCACGTGTAGGACCCGGGAGTATACAAGTGCAGGGCCGATCATCGAATCATGGTGGAAACGACGGAGGTACGCAAAACGGAATACTGAACGAAGACCAGAGGTATATCGGGGTGGACACTGCTCGCAATAGTCGAAACTCGAAAGGTAAACATGACACAGAAGGCGGGGGGGGGGGGCACCGCAAGACTGCCTTGAAATACGTTCCTAGAACTATGGCCAGGAGACTGCTAGGACCTGAGAAGGGGGTGAACAATGTGACACTCTGGAGGGGCGAACTAATAGCGGGAACAACGTCAGCGAACGGAGCGAGGTAGCTCAACCAGAATCAATACGCCACAAGATCGCCACAAATATACTCGAATGTGCAGGCCTAAAGCATCCAGTTAGACACGAACGACAGTGTGTCCCTACAACTTAACACGCGGATGTAATTCCTACGGTGGCCACATGGTAGTTGAATCGTTCACCATGAGACAGGGGGAACGCGTGGGATAGTTGGAAATACGAAGCCAAAACCGAAAAATATTAACAACAAAGTTAACGCAGTCAACTTTTACCAACTCACTATGGAACGGACGCACTAACCATGGGGACGGTCGTGGGCTGATCTGGTGGCCTTGCAAGGGGACCAAGGCAACTGAGACCCTACGATGGTAACGGAAATAAAACGCACATAACATAAAACCCGGTATCGTCATGGCCAGGAGGCCCTACAAAGACGGGGACCTGCGAGACCCGAGATGGGTTGAAATTGAGACGCGTGCTACGGTAGAGGTGGCACTTTTTTGGCTGAATCGTTTTCTTTACGATCGGGCTCCTTAACCCAATTTCGTCGGACTTTCATTTTCGTGACGAGATACGTTTCAGACTATACTTCGGTCATGAGATTTATCATCCGGCAGCACTTTTAGTTTCCCCCAAAATCATTTTTTTTCGGTGAGTTATGACGCTCCTTAAGTGAGGAGCTCAGAAAGAACATGGTGCACCTCTATCGTAGCATGCGTCTTGAACCCGTAATATAACCCGGGAAAATAACTGTGAGTAGCACTGGTGCCCTGAACGCAACTATAAGCACAAAGTCACCGCGATTCGGCGGCGTGAGCCAAGGTAGGCGGGCGGAAGCGGCGGTGACGGACCACAAAGTAGAAACCGAGCACACCAAAACCATTATTTAGCCTCTGTCCATCTGCCGTCAGGTGGTGGGGCAGGTGGGGGCCGACGATGGATACAATCAAAGGAGGCAGATGCTGCCAGCATACACGAAAATGAAGTCGACTGCGGCGGCGTGTCGTGGGCGGAACGTGCCCCGAGTAAAAGCCACCCGAACAACCAACTACTGCCGATGGTTCAAGACTATCCTGGAAGAACTATCACGTGCTATCCCAGAAGGACTGTTCGTATGCCATGGAAGTGAAGAACTATCCCGAACTAAATACGCGACGGTAATGAAGGCTAACTAGGGGGGGGGGGAGAGGAAACGGCGGGGGCTCCGCGGGGGGCATCGGCACTCCGCAGTACCCCACGGGCTAGGTTCCCAGTCCCATGGCGTCACACGCGAGCCGGAGATGGCGTTCCAGGTGGTAGTGTAGCGGGCAGGTTAGAGCTTGATCCTGATGGGGCCGGGGTCGTCCAGGAACCAGATTCTGTAGGAGCCGTTCGGGGAAGGGTCCGAGGGGCGGTCCGAAGAGGCGGCCGAGGGCGCGCGGTGGGAAATCTTGCCCAGCCACCAGAGGCCGTCGCGCACCTTGAGCCAGACGTGAGCCCCAGCGGGGAGGGTGACTGTGCTGAAGTTGCGGAGATGGAGGTCGCGTGAGAAAAGGGATTAGCCGGGGGCGAGGAATATTTGGCCTTGCGATTTTGAGAGTTCCCGGTGCGTGGCGCCTATGCGCATTTGTTGGTAGAGGCGGTTTGTCTGTCGGTCCTGCGCCGGTATTCCGGGCCCGTACGTAGAGTAGGATGTGGTTCCTGGAATGTTGGGAGATCGAGCTCGCGTTCCCAAGAGGGGCTAAGAAAGTCCGGCCGAGCGAGTCTCGTACAGGACGGCGATAACCCCGCCGCGGTCGGGTACGAGTTGGCGGCCGGTGATCCGCTTGACCTCGAGGCGCTCCGGTGGTGGCGAGACGTCCCTGGCGGTAACGTGGTAAGGTGGAGACTTGGTGGCAGAGGCGGTGGGGACGTAGGTGGTGAGGTCCGCAGGCAGGTACTCGGGTGAGGTCGGTGGTGTCGTCGGGGCTCCGGCAAGGCTTGCATCGTTTGATGGAGACGCGGAGTTTGGAGTCCCGTCCGGAGAGGTCTGAAGGTAGGTCGAGGAAGAGTAGCTAGTCGTGTAGGGGACGGTTGTCGGGGGTGTCGGAGGCGGGCGCCGGGCCCACGACGAGAATGTTGAATTGCTCGTTCCAGTTGAGGGCGAGCTTCGTCTTCAGCACGGTTGCGTCGGTGTCCTTTTCGACGCCCTGGTGGAAGGTGGAGGGGGAGATATAGACCCAGGCCCAGCCACCTACGGTGAAAGGAGGGGAAGCTGAGAGGGCGGCCATGATGGGGGCGTTTCGGCGTTGTACACGCGAGGTGTTGACGCGGTAGAGTTCGCGGACGAAGGAGTAGGCGCGTTGTTGTCGGTCGGTGGCGAGGTTGATATGTAGGTGAGGTGGTCGCGCTCCAGGCTCTGGTGATCGCCGATGTTGTCAGATTCGAAGACGGAGAGCGGGGGGCGGGGAAGGCGGCCTATGTAAATCTCGCTGGGAGCAAGCCCTGTGGCGGCGTTTAGGAAGTTGTTGTAGGCGTGCGGCAGCAGCACGTCCCAGTCGTTTTTATGTTTGTTGCCGATCATGGAGAGCATCTGGGCCAAGACGTGGTTGACGCGCTCGACGCCGCCGCTTGTTCAGGGGTGGTAGGCGCTGGTATTGACCTTGTTGACGTCAAGACCGTCGTAGACAGCGCGACCGACCTTCGAACTAAAGTGTAGGCCGTTGTCGGAGAGTAGTGTCACTGGGAACCCCCAAGGGATGATGTACTCGTCAATGAAAATGTTGGCGGTGCCGGCGCCCGGGAACTCAGCCGCTGGGACGGAAAACATTTCGGCGCGGCGGCTGAAACAGTCGGTGAAGAGCAGGATGTAGACGTTTCTGCGTGGGGTGAGGGGCAAGGGACCGAAGTAGTCGACGCTGATGGCGATGCCAGGGCTGTTGGGCAAAGAGAGAGAGAGGATGGGCCAGCCGATGGTTTGGCGGTATGTCTTGCGGCCCTAGCACTTCAGGCAGCAGCGTATCCACCATCGGGCGGAAACGTCCATGCCGACCCACCAGAAGGAACGTGCCATCATGCGAACCGTTCGTGTAACTCCCAGGTGTAGGAGAGTGGTGGCATGGCATGTCTGCAGCACCCAGGGGCGCATCAGCATCGAAACGTAGATGCGCGGGGGGGCTGGAGGGGAGGGGCTGCTCTCGGGCGAGGGGTTGGGGCGGTCGCTGTACCAGGAGAGCGGTGTCGTCGTCGGTGCGGTGGAGCGTACTTTTGGTGGCAAGGGCGAGGACGTCTGAAAGCAGTGGGCGCCGAGCCGAGGACTTTAAACCCAGAAGGTCGGTTGGCGGCAGGGAAGAGGAGCTCAACAATAAGAAGCGGATGGTGGCAGGGCTCAGGGGCTCGTCGTGTTGCTCTCGCGCCCAGTCGTTGTAGGTGCGACGCTCGACGCGGGTGAGGAGGTGGGGGTCGTCGTCGGGTTCGACGACTGGCTCCAAGAGCGAGGCCGGCGATGGTGAGGTCGGCGGGGAAGGTGTTGTCGAAGGGGTCGGCCTTGGTTTGGTTAGCGTCGGGCGCGTCGGCTGCGCAAGTTTCGCGGCGGCTGTGGTTGGAGGAGGTGTCGTTTGGAGAGGCCTCGGCTGGGCCCTAGTTGGGGGCGCTGGCGCGCGGCGGGTGGATGCAGATATTCTGGAAACGGTTGGTTGTGGCCGGCGGCCGAAGCCATATGTAGTCGATTGCGGCTTGGGGGCTCCCCGCGGCGGCGGCGGCGGCGGCACGATGACGGGTCCAAGAAGAAATCAGGTCTGAAAGAGCTGGGGTCATGGCGCCCATAGTAGATGGCGGGGAGACGACGGGCGGCCTAAAAACCGAGCCTGGAGGAGCGCCGGTGTCCACGGCGGCTTTCTCGGGGCACGTAGGCGGTCCGTCGACGGCGTTATGGGCCGAGATAGGCCCGACGATGGTGTTGGGGGCGGGTAAGGGGCCGGGATGCTCCAGTTGTGGTCCCAGGAGACGGAAATCGGCGAAGTCGTCGGTGGCGAAGGAGAGAGGTCAGATGGTTGGGAAAGGGCGGCACGGTGCGAAGCCGCTGGGGCGTATGAGGTATATGCCGACGGTGTTGGGACTGGCAAAGCCGTTGGGTCCGGTGCGGCTGTTTTCGGTGGCTGGTTGTGGAAGGCGGGAAAAGAAGTCGGCATTGCCGTTGTTGGAACCTTTGCGGTATCCAAGGGTGCAGGTGTACGCCGAGAGGAACTCGAGCCATCGCCGGACGCGGGCGTTGTGCTCGCCTACTTTGGCGATGGTTTCGAGCGCCTTGTGGTCCGAGTAAATGCGGAATTTGGTGGACCAGAGATGGCCGGCCGCGCAGTCGTTTTATTTGCCCAGACGATACTTCCGGCCTCGAGGTCGAGGGGCGTCCACGAACGTTCAAAGTCGAGGGTCGCGCGGCTGATGTAGAGGATGGGTCGGACGGGGCTGTCGGGTTGTTCTTGCTCTAGGGCGGCGCCGAAGCCGTCGAGGCTGGTGTTGCAAGTATAGCCGGAAGGGGCGGAAGTTGTCGGCGGCGGCGGCGGCGGCGGCTCAGTCGGGGTAGCAGACCAAGGTCGGGGGTTTGGCGAGTTCGCGAAAGATGTCGTGGACGGTGGTTTATATGGCAGGGGTGAAGTTGAAGATGGCGCCTTGCTTAGGTAAGGTGATTAATGTGGCGAAGGCATCGCGAAAAGTTGGCCAGGGACTTGCCGTAGTAGTCGATGATCCCGAGGAGTGAACGTACTTGCTTCTTGTTTTGGGGCGTGGGCATCTTGGTGAGGGCGGCGACCTTGGCGGAGTTGGGGCTGAAGCCACCGGCGGTGATGGTGTGGCCCAGGAAATCGGCGGTGGTGGCGCCGATTTTGGCCTTGGAAGGGAAAATTTTGAGGTTGTGCTTCCTTCCGCGGGCGTGCGAAAAGTGCTCGGGTGTTGGTGTGGGCGGAAGGGGTGGAGTCAAAGACGATGATGTCGTCGAGGTATGCGACAACACGTTCCAGACGTTCGATGACCTCGTTGATGAACTTTACGAACCAGCCGGGGGGGGCGCTGCTGCCTTGCGGCACTAGAAGCTACATCCGAACAGCCGGTTGGGTGTGCAGAACGCTGTCAGGGAGGTGGTGTCCTTGTCGATGGTAATTTGGTGGAAAGAGGAGACTAGGCCAAGCAAGAGGAAGGTGGGGGGGGGGGGGGATAAAGACCCACTCGGGGACACGGGGCAGGGTGGGGCGTCGGTCGGGGCGGAGGGGTAGGCAAAGGAGGTGAGTGGAATACAGGGGAGACAGCCATCATGTACCTGGTGTATATATGTACACATTTTATTACACTATATACAAGTAGTACGGGTATATTCAGTTCCCCCACCCCCCCAACCCATTTGTTATCTTCGCCCTCCTTGCTCCTGCCCCCTCCTATATAGTACTGTACTAATGTGTTCCAAAGTACAAGGACCTTTTTTCATTAATATTAAGTACAAGCGATTCCTACATTTTCGGACAGAGTGGTATGAGTCGTAACTCAGATCCGGGGTGACCACAAGTAAGCTCTTCTCCCCCTCCACTCGTACGTACTGCTGTACGGTACGTGCCTTGCATTTTTTATCGCGAGAAACGTTCAGAGCTTTCTTTCCAACCAAAATAATATATACGTGACACGAGACACGAGTACATTTGAGTACGTAGGATTCTTTTAATATTTCGAAGTATTTAATACGTCTGTACAGGTGTATACATACTGTAAACGTATGTATAAAAATGGGAAATGGTCATTTTGGGGTATACCCCCTGGTTTTACGGCCATTTGGGAGTAGGGTCAAAATGCGCCCGCGGAACGCGCTCCCGCGGGCCCAAACAGGCCTCAAACGCCATTCCGAAGCCCTGGCGAGATGCCCGAAGCCCATGCCCAGCACGCACACAACTTTTTTTTTTTTTCAGGCACGTCCTTGGGCCTAACGGGACGGCGCGCACGAGGGAGCAAACGAAATCCCCCCTTTGACCACCTCTTGGGGGGGGATAACCCCACGTACCTACTAAATTTATCTACTCCCCCCGATTGACCACTTTTTTCACCCCGTTTGACCGAAACCATACCCCCTTTTGACCATCTGTGACAGCTTCAAAAACGACTACAGCAGTACGTATCCGCGTCGTCACCGCCCAACAGCCCGAACAGACCACGGGACGGAACATCCAGAACTTGCGAGTAGTCGGGATCGTTTGCCTCCCAAGAAATAAATATCGGCACAACTATACAAATCAAATCTTTATAGACGATATGAAGATGTCGGCTCTTCTGAGAAAACATGACGGTGATGGGGGAATCAGAACACATACGAGTACGTGTATACTCGGTGTATGGGTCGTGATTGCTGGGTGCTTGGTGCTTGGTGCTTGGTTGCTATGGTGATGGGGGAATCAGAACACATACGTATATACTCGGCGTATGGGTCGTGGGTTGCTGGGTGCTTGGTGCTTGGTGCTTGGTTGCTGGGTGTGATCCTGGCGATCTGTACTCGAACACACCAGCCTGCCGTCGGGGATGGATACGTTGGGGACAAGAGGAAAGCACTTCTCAAGAAGACTAACGACCGTCGTTGCGGCTGATGTTGCTCGTGTCCCAAAGACCCCTCCCGTCCAACAACCCAACACTGCGCATCCATGACCCACAGCACCCAGGAACGAAGCACCAAGCACCAAGCACCCAGCAACTCACGACCCATACGCCGAGTATACACGTACTCGTATGTGTTCTGATTCCCCCATCACCGTCATGTTTTCTCAGACGAGCCGATATCTTCATATCGTCTATAAAGATTTGATTTGTATAGTTGTGCCGAAATTTATTTCTTGGGAGGCAAACGATCCCGACTACTCGCAAGTTCTGGGTATTCCGTCCCGTGATCTATTCGGGCTGTTGGGCGGTGACGTGGATACGTACTGCTGTAGTCGTTTTTGGGGCTGTCGCAGATGGTCAAAAGGGGGTATGGTTTCGGTCAAACGGGGTGAAAAAAGTGGTCAATCGGGGGGAGTAGATAAATTTAGTAGGTACGTGGGGTTATCCCCCCCCAAGATGTGGTCAAAGGGGGGACTTCGTTTGCTCCCTCGTGCGCCGCCGTCCCGTTAGGCCCAAGGACGTGCCTGAAAAAAAAATAAAAGTTGTGTGCGTGCTGGGCATGGGCTTCGGGCATCTCGCCAGGGCTTCGGAATGGCGTTTGAGGCCTGTTTGGGCCCGCGGGAGCGCGTTCCGCGGGCGCATTTTGACCCTACCCCCAAATGGCCGTAAAACCAGGGGGTATACCCCCAAATGACCATTGCCCTATAAAAATAGTTGTTTGTCGTACGTACGAGTGTGTTTTATCGATACCACACAGCACACAGCACACAGCCCTCGAATTTGCGTTTCTTTTTCGACGGGGGAACATATGAACATATCACTCCAACAGTTTTCATGAGGACCACCACATATTTTACTCGTATTATACAACCCACCGAATTCTGAATGCACCGGGTACCGAATATACACGGGAAGCGCTGCTATCATACTCGTATTAATAGCAGATCCACCGCCGTGTGATTTGTTGTCATACCGGTACATGATTACGAGAGTATGGGATTGTGATACTCGTAACAACTTCGAGTATACTGTTCCGACCCGACACTGACTACAGCTGTGTGTGGCTGGTTCCGATCAGAATGATGGCGAATCGAATATCGGAATACAACAACAACAACAGCACCACCACCACCACCAACAACAACACAGGACCAACAACAACGACAACAACAAGAACTATACACCCAAGATACACCAGGTATAATACGCACATATGATATGTACGGGTAGGACCTGGTACCTGGTATATATTTTCAATGGTAGCGTATCTATACGATACGCAGAAGATACAGACCTGGGTACGTATGGGGCATAGGGGATGGGGTCAGTACACATGGCACGACATCACACGTTGCCCCTCTTCTCGAAATTTGTGGCGTAAAGGTTTTGTGACGAATATACGACGTACACACGCGAATACAGCATGCAGCAGTCGGTCGTGCCCTCTTATCTCTTAGTAGTATGAATGAGAAGAACTGCTACGGACACGTGGGTGTGCTGGATATCGACGGGTAGAAAGGAAAAAAAATACAAACACAAACACAGACCTCGACCGTAAAAACGTAAGATCACCTCTACGTACTCCTCCTTCTCTCTCTCTCTCGCGCTTGCGTACGGTAGATACTCATCAGTGAGTCAGCACCTGGTCAGCACCTGGTCAGCACCATCAGGACTCAGGGCTGCACAGCAACGTAGGTACTGTAGTATATAGGGAGTAGGGAGGTAGGGTACTTAAAGCACTCAAAGATTCGGATTTATTTGCGGATGATGCGGCTTTCGCGGGCTCTCCGCGGGCTCGCGGCTTCCCAAATATCATGCGGATGAAATAGACACCTTTGTTTGTTCCAACATTGTTTTCGCTTTCTTTCACAACCATCACCAGGTCGTGTCTTCATATCATATCATATCATATCATATCAGATCATTAGGATCGTATTATGGCATGTACAAGCAGTACGACGAGTACGTACTCGTACAGGTATACGTAGCCTCTCGTACCTGATACGAGTAGGTCGTACGATTTGCGTTCGAGGTCGGAGGTCCGTTAGCCACTGGTCCCTTTATGCTTACGTCTCTCTTGGTCAGAGTTGGTACGTAACGGCCCCTTTACAGTCTCTTATTATTATACGTATTAATAGTCAATAAACAGATACAAGTGTAACGTTGCGCGCAGCAAATTTGAGACCCCTTACATCATCGGAGGGGTTCTAGTTTTTAGTACTGAAAACTCTGAACAGAAACAAACCTACAGCAGCAGTAGCAAATATGCCTCTAATTCCAAGTGGTTTGTCCCCACACTGGTGCTTGCTGCTGTACATGCATGCGCCACACAGCAGCAGCAGCAGCAGCACTGCCTCTCTCTCCTCTGTTGTTATAGGCGTTGCCCCACACTGCTCTCTGTTGTACAACACCTATACTACGCCACTACTGTGACAGGGATCGACGCGTGTGCGTGCGCAGTCGTCTCCTGATGACGAGCTTTTTTGTACCGCCATCACTTTATATCCGTATATATGAGGAGACTGCTGCTCTGCCTGTCTGCTGCTCGATGCGTCGTCGGGTAGAACAAAGGAAGAACACGCACACACACCCACACACACACACCCACCACGCTGCTTTTGATATCACATGCATGGCGATGAATACGATCGCTGCTGTATATACGTACGATTCCTTGCATCGATCGTGCTCTCGTCATAATAATCACATCTTACATAACATCATCGATAAACGGAATGGAAATTTGGAAAGAACCACGGGGTTGCCACCCGTGTCAACCAACGTCGAACGGGGTAACAATTGTTTCAAACCTTTTGAACTTTTCGCGTACTTATATTCAGGACTGTCCGATTCAGCCAATAAGAATCACCCAGTCGGGAAAGTCGGGAGAAGATTTTTTCGACCGAAAATTTGCTCGAGACGTGCGCGACCTTCCTCTTGTTGTGTGTGGATTTGGGGTTTTTGTTCGCAATGCTCCGGAACCCTGACTGACTCCACTGCTACTGCTGTGGCGCCCACACCACTACTACTGATATACGTACCGGTGCAGAGTACCGATTTTCAGGGCGCAAGCATAATAAGAGTCTGAGACCACCCGCGGCCGCGTCTGGCCGGCAAGGTTTTAGCTATAATAATAAGAAGGCTTTCTGGCGCGCGAATATAACAGGGGAAGCAGTAGCAGCAGCAGCCGCTGCAGGAGGAGGAGGAGGAGGAGGAAGGAGACCCTACAGCTTGCCGGCGGGGGTTGGTATATTCCTATCGACAGCAGCAGTAGCAGCAGCAGCAGCAGCAGCGGCAGCAGGCAGGCAGGCCTGTGCTTTTTCGGGGTGTTTTCGGCGAAGCGTCATCGAAGCTAATTCACACTGCTATTTATATAGCAGAGAGAGAGAGAGCTCCTGAGGAGGAAAAAAAAGCTTCGCAAAATCGAGTTTTGGAACACTCTCTCTACTCGAGGTGAGCGCACTTTTCTGTGTTGTTGCCCCCGCGTTGGCATTGTTCTTGTGGACTAAAGTAAATTACGATTATGGTCACATGTGCACGTACTGCAAGGTATACATGTGGTTCGCATTGCCTGCTCGTTCACGCTTGCTGCTCCACCCACGGCGTAGCTGCAGCAGTCTCTTTGCGGGTGGGTACGCGGTATAGTAGTTGCACGTCGTGCGGTTCAACGTTAGATAGAAGATAGAGCCACAAAACTTTCGATTCTTCTCTAATTTTGTATGTTTTGTATCATATCATATCATCCCTACGTGTACAATAGATGTGCGAGAGAGCTGGAGTTCACGTTGCGAAAAACGAAAACAACTTGAAAATAGTACTGACTGGTCACCTTGAGCCAGACAAGAGAGAGTGACGACGGAGCGGAGAGTTTTTTGCTCCTCGAAACTCGCAACTCGCAACTCCCGTACTACACGTACTGCTGTGGGTATTATGATTTCTAGCTACGTATGCGCCTCCCCGAGATCCGCACCATCAACGTACGGCGACACGCGGCAGACGTACCAGCAGTAGCAGCAGAGAGGCTACCCTCGTGCGGCGCTTCCCGCCAATACTACCGTGACCACTGACTCTCAGCGATGGGCATATACTTGCTGCTGCTGCTTCTGCTGCTGCTGCTGCTGCTGCTGCTGTCTGTGTAGGTCGTACGTATATATGATAGGTCTGTGATATCTCAAGCGCCAAAATATACGCCGTCACACGCCAGCCTTTTTTGTTGTTGCCTCTATTCCGAAGTAATAATACACAACGAAGAAAAACGAACTGAAAAAACAGAAAAAAAGTACTCCTGCAAAAACGTAATAAACCACCAGTTCCTGTTTGTCCGTCCTTTTTCGTACGTACTCGTAAGTGTTTATGGCAACTTTGATGTGTATTATATCGAAATCAAAATAATATATAGACAAGAGTATATATATTTACACTCCTTCCCAAGGTCAGAACTAGAGAACTAGAAACAAGAAAATGGGTGTAGTGTGTAGTAGTAATAATAATAATAATAATAATAATAATAATAATAATAATAATAATAATAATAATAATAATAATAATAATAATAATAATAATAATAATATAATAATATCATAATCTAATATAATAATAACTTAGTAGTAAAAATAACATTTTGTTTTTAGAATATACATACTCGTAGTACGTACCTCGTACGTATACGTACCTGGTACTGCTTTATATTATATATCTATGAAGTAGTGTGTGTTCTTCACATTAAACCGTCCTTTCTAAAACCGTCCTTTCTACCCATCGACATCTAACATCTAGCCTTCGTGGTCAAATATCAACGTGTCTGAGAGAAAGTATGGGGGTGGCCGTTTTTGTTCATTAATATGTACGTACGTAGCAGGTCGTAGTTTTTTTTTACCCTTTGGTATATTCGTAAATACGTTGAGCTGTTTTTGGCTTTGTGGGGGCGTGAATTGTTAGATAATTAGTGTGTGAACCGCTGTGAACGTGTGAACGGCACCGCCCGTGTCCGTGCAAATTCTGCCCTTTCTTGGCATGGTATGGCCATCAGGGGGCGTGTATCAGGGAGGGAGTGCTCTGAGCTGACGTCAGAAAGCAGAAAGCCGAGAACAAGCGAGACACGCACACACACGCCCTTTTCCCTCTTAGTCTTATACCGGTAGTCTTATACCGGTGTGTAGGTACCGGGCACCGGGTACCGGTGTTGTAGTCCATGATATCAGCAGATATATATACCTGGGATAACACAAATATTGCCAACGCGTGTCTTCATATATACATATGTTGTACAGGTACGCGACAACAGTTAGTTATTATTAATAATTGTTGTTGATAATCCAGGATAATCTCCTATTTCGGCTGAGAAAGCTCGCCGCTTATTAGGGCCGTTATTATCGGAGAGCTTTTTTTTTCCAAAATGTGGGAGACTTTCTGTCACAATTTTGGAAATTTGACTTTTTTTTCTGCGATTTTGCCCGCTGAAGAATTTCCAAAAATTGGAAATTATTTCACAAAAAATATGGAAATTCTGGAACAAAAGCTCTCCGATAAATAACGGCCATTATTGTGATATCAAGCCGTAGACATTTTGTGTACCGGGTATTATTTACCAGGTAGGATTTAGAGTGGTGCTCCTCGAGCACAAATGCTTATTAAAAGCGGTGAAATTATTTAGAAAAACTCTGTATCCACCCCCAAATTATTAGGCTCGCCCTGTATGTGTCGGCGGTCGGCCCAATTTTTTGTGCAGGTTGCGGGTCTGATTGGTCGAGGCTGAACTTTCGGCCACGCGTTTTTTTTCTTCTGAAAACGCCACCTAGACCCCCAGAGGGTACGAGTAGGGGTTAGGGTTAGCGTTAAGGTTAGGTCAGGGGTCGGGTTGGTCTGGGCCGAAGAGAAAAGTTGAAATTGACTACACACGTCCTGCACAAAGTTTCGTGCCGACCGCTCCTGCACATATAGGGCGAGCCAAACTCTCAACACATGTCAGGTATTGTTTTTACACTATTAAGGGGGAACCATACGTAGTTAATTGGACCAAATATTGTTGGTAAAAATAGGGAAATGCATACAGTATAGGTTTTTGTGAAATCCTCGAGCTCACAGCTGTTGTTTTTAATTTTTTTAATATAGGGTTTTGTGTTTACCCTGGGTCCTATATATTCACTAAGGCCCCCTGTAATACACACATAATATGGCGTACCAGGTACCAGATATAGACTGTGTAGGTATTGGTGTGTGTAGGTTCTTCATACCCGTGCCCCCCTCGTCGGTGAAAACTACAGTAGTTTCATGTCTTGAATCAGCATGGATTACTGTAAAAAAAATGGAGTTGTATCGTAGGCTTTCGAGAATGTGCGACATTAGTTTGAAACCGTTTTTTTTTCCAGAATATGTTATGTATGTACCGGTGCCCGGTCGACTTATTTATACATATATATGATATCATAAGCTGAATGTTAGGCCCACTACTCGTATATCACACTTCGTATGTGCACGACTAATAAAGCGCTCTCATCAGGAACTTCTTGTTTACTCATCAAAGTCTCCTGTTGAAACCACACAACAAACACGCACAGACGGGACTGGTCGGCACAAAATTTTGTGCAGGAAGCGGGTCTTACTGGTCGAGGCTTGCCTTTCTGCCGCCCGGTTCTTTTTTGGGGGAAAACGCCACCAAAACACGCGGCGGAGCCGACCTGCCCCCTTAAGGGTAGGAGTTCGGATCAGGTTTAGGGTTAGGTCTGGGGTCGGGTTGGTCTGAGCCGACGTGCAAGGTTGAAATTGACCACACACGTCTTGCATAACGTTTTGTGCCGACCAATAGTCCTGCACATAGCGAACGCCGGTACATACTGAAGCCTCTCCCTCCTCCCCCACTACGGTTCTTGCCTTGATTTTTATCGCGCAGAGGGTTCACCCTTCCCAACGCTCGTCGATTTTCATCGAATTTTGCTAACTCACGCTCTCACGCTTTCCGCCAGTCAAGAAAGTAGCGAGATAAAGTCCCTACGAGCATGCACTCGGTGGGGCTCGAACTCACGATATTGACCTTAACAGGCTTCGTGGTTAGCTGCTAGCCCACCGGGGCGACCGTGTAGATGGATGTGCCAGATATCCCGTTTACTTTTCACGCTATGCAGGCTACAGGGCTGCTCCTTTTTTTTTCGTTCGTAGAGTCTAGCATCATAGTATATACCGTGTATAGCCCTGGTGTCATAGTACGTGTATACACTGAGTGTCCATCCGTTCTTCTTCTGCAAAGAGAAGCCGTTTACATATGGGGTATGACCACTTTTGGTCATGACCCGTTTTTGTAGGGTCATGCCCCATATATATAGCTTTATACAGTCTACAGTCTACAGCAGTCTACTTGACTTTGAGACTATCAATGGCAGCATGAGATCCTTCGATAGATCCAATTGCTACGATATTATCATGTTTTTGATGCAAGAAAAATGATACACTCGGGTTGTACATATTACATTATCAATTGTTATTACGCTTAGATGTATGTTTCAGAGTTGATAAATTTATTTTTCTCGAAACGAATCAACGGGTCGTGTTTTGGTGTTTTGGTACACTACATGATGAGCAAGCGAGCAACGCGCGTCCGTTTGTCCCTTGTTCGGCTCTATGTACGAGTATTAATGTAGTATCATGTAACTATACGACGGGTATATATGCGTGTGTATTTTTCTGCGCACGAGCGAGCAGCTCCTATTTCAGCCATGCTACGAGTATCTATATATTGAAAATAAAAATAAAAAATAAAAAATACCAGGTATACCAAGGGTATACATAAATTCATATATAGGTAGATATCACATGATACCGGGTGCAATTATTTTTTTACGTTCCACAGCTTCTGTGTGATTCCTTGATTCCTCTCACATGGCACATGCACATGACACACATACGACATGTAACGCATACGTACATATAATATCATTCATATAATTCATATCGTACTCGTGCGCATGACGCCCGATGCGACATTACGAGTGCGACTTATATTTATTTGTGATGTTGGGCTCAATGCCGGTACAGTATTACCCAGCTAGGTGGGCGTAGTGGCTATCGGACGGCATAGGGAGCTTTGTGTTGCGATAGGTCAGATGGGTCACAGCGTCACAGCACTCACTAATAATAGTCGCATGGGTTGGCGGTGGCCACTTTGGGTGCGTATGACATGTACGTACGTATATTTATACATGTATATATTCATAGATAGCGATGGTGGATAGTGCATCGTTACGAGGCGGAGAGTTAGGTGGTGTTTTTTATAGAGTATGACATCATATATACATATATACCACTACTATATATGGCAATTGCATTGCAGCGTAGTATATCTGTGTCGTAGTTTTGTGACCACAGAACTGGTTATCTCTCTAGGATGAAGAACCGGCACAGACACTTGGGTGTGCTGGATGTCGACGGGTAGAAAGGGCGGTTTAATGTGAAGACCACACACTGCTGTGTGTAGCTCTGTAGTACTGCAATACGTATGTACTCTTGTGTCGTGGCTTTATGACTCGTGGCCACAGCGCTTTTGTGTCTCGAGGATGCATAATCGACGGGTAGAAAGAAGTGTGTAATATGAAGAACTCACACACGCTATCGTACGTAGTCTCCAAAACCACTCCACCCACCCACCCACCCACCCACCCCAGTTTTTGGGACAATAAGAGTTGCGTATATACGTGGTATAGTATGTACACAGTACGGTAAAGAGCGTTCGGTTCACACCGGGGCGCGATAGTTTTTCAGCGCTCGATGTTTTCCAGAACGGGGGTGGAAGGGTAAGGTTGCCAATACCGAATTGAAAGGTGTTTTCGGAAATGATCGGGTTGAGAGCCTTGGCGAAAAATATAATATTGTCGGACTTTTAGCAGCCCTAATATTGTCGAGAAAACGAGCGCTAAAAAAAACGATGATAGCACCCTTGTGAGAACCCAACGCTCTTCACCGTAGTCTCCAAAACCACTCCACCCACCCACCCACCCACCCACCCCTGTTTTGGGGGGCAAGAGTTGCGTACGTGGTACAATATTAGAGCATAAAGAACAGACAGGGTTACGAAGACGAACCGTTAAAACCTCCCACCATGCCACCTTTCTATCGCCTCCATCTTGTGTCTAAATTTACAGTAGTAACCAACACAACTCGTACATATTATAGCTCAAGTCATTAATTCATTAAATCCATCCATCCCTATACACCCGGGTCCCCTGTTACTACTACTGTTTGTCTGTTATATATATACCACTATTAGTGTGTGTTATACCAGTTTCAATTTTCTACCTGGTACCTGGTAGTATTTATTGTAAGTATGGTGCGTTGTGGAGCGAGCGGTGTATCATATATACAATATCATAGCTACTACGGTAATGATGTGGTGCGCAATTAAAAGGGCACCAAAAGACGTTCCGGACGACTGACGACTGACACACCCACACGATCCCACGAGTCACGAGTACCGGTACACGGTACACACGCAGCGTTACGCTTGTTTTGTTTGTTTATGCGCTCTCGTTTCTCAACTCTGTTGTAAAACGAACAGCAGTATTTACGGCACGTTTTGCGCCATACAAAGATACAAAGTATAGATACCACGCGTACGGCGGCGGTTCTATTTTTGTACAGCAGTGCCAGCAGGTATCATACACGCGGAACGATATGTTCTATATATGAATATGATATAATATGTATCATACGTATACATGTATGTCATGCCATATACTGCTGCACGTGCATACCTGGTACGAAGTAAATGATACCAGGTATATATACGTATAATATGATATGATATATACATATGCACATATTTCATACCTTGTACCTGGTACAATACGAGCGATGCTTTGATGCGATACGAACGATTACATCCGTAAAACGTAAAAGTCATAAAGAAGCCAGCAGTCATCCCTTCGCCGCGTCATCGCGGCGTGCTCGTTGAGATAACCTTCCTCGCGCGCACCTCACTCTACTGGCCTCCATACCGGTACTACTCACTGCATTATCCAACCGTCATCATTTCACTCGTGCAATACCGTTGAGACCGCCGAGTTCACACTGGGGTGTGATCGTTTTTTGGCGCTCGATTTTTCCAAAACGGGAAGGCTGCCAATACCGAACCGATACCGAACAAGGCGTTTTCGGAAAGGTATGGTCGAGAGCCTTCCGGAAATAGAATGTTCGACTCTAGCATCCTTTTTAGCGTTGTCGAGAAAACGAGCGCTGAAAAACGGAAAAACGATGATAGCACCCCTGTGCGAACGCAACGCAATATAGCCCTCTGCCAGCGAAAGTGACAAATCACTTTTTTTGCTCTAAGGACACATTGGGCACGACACCCATTCATTCATTCGTGCATTAATCCATTAATTCACTCACTCACTCACTCACTCACTCACTCACTCACTCACTCACTCACTTACTCACTCACTCGCTCGCTCACTCACTCACTCACTCACTGTCATATATTCATTCATTCATTCATTCGTTCATTGATTCATTCATTCATTCATTCGTTCATTCGTTCATTCGTTCATTCATTCATTCATTCATTCATTCATTCATTCAGTCATTCATGCATTCACTCACATAGTCAATTCACTTACCCACTCACTCACTCACTCACTCACTCACTCACTCACTCACTCACTCACTCACTCACTCACTCACTCACTCACTCACTCACTCACTCACTCACTCACCCACTCACTAACTTACGCACTCACTCACTCACTCACTCACTCATTCACTCATTCACTCGCTGTCATTCGTTCACTAATTCATTCATTCACTCACTCACTAAGTCACCCAATCACTTACTCACTAAGTCACTCACTCACTCACTCACTCATTCACTCATCACTAATTCACTCAATTACTCACTCACTCACTCATTCACTCATCACTCACTCACTCACTCACTCACTCACTCACCCATTCACTCACTCACTCGCCCACTCGCACTCTTCACTAACTCACTCACTCACTCATTCAATTAACTCACTAACTCACTCAAAATTCACTCATTTTCTCATTATTTTCACTCATTCACTCATTAAGTAATTCACTCATTAATCATTCACATGCGCCTCGGTGGCCTAGTGGTGAGCTTCAAATGCTACTATTAATAATAACATTGATGCCCATTTTCGAATCTCACCGCGGTAAGATTTTGACTACATTTGCAAAAATGAACAGGAACCAACTGCTGAGAGCGCCTTCTTGGGCAGGCGCAATTCGACGCTATTGATATTTGACGAAGGAAGAAAGGGCTGCAGCCTTCTCCCGATAAAACTGCAAGGCACGAACTCTAGTGGGGAAGGGGACAAGAGCCTACGGTACATGCGACCCCGGACCCGCGCTACTACTAGGATATAGAGAGAAAAGAAGGGCGAAGATAATAAATGGGAAGAAAAACTGAGAAGATAAAAAAAACACTCGTTCACTCATTCTTTGGCGGCACAAGTTTTGCACGCAGTGTTTTCATTATTTGCCCGCGGGCCGCCTTGTCCGATTGCAACGGCGTCGAATAGATAATCGTCATACTGCTGTACATACCTATACATATACACGGGCACCTGGTACATACCCAACAGCACCTGACACTTGGTATCAAAGTTTTAAAAGTAAAAATAAACATATGACGGCTATGAGGTCGAAAGTTTACCCAAACTACCTGGTACTAGTATGATATGTAACCCCAAGCAACAAAAAACACCCGGCCACAAGTAGTAGTGGCAGTAGTGGTTGGTATATTTAGTTTTCACCTTCGAGGGGCACGTTTAATTGATTCATATCATGGTACTATTTCAAGACATTAATTCATTGAGACACAAGAGGGACACGATATAGCATGATCGTGAATAGCGGCCCAAGTTGACCCATATGATGGATATGATACATGACCCACCACCACTACTATGGTATTATATAATAGTCTGCTGGGCTACTGGTAAAATGTGAATAACCAATCGCCTGTATGCCCAAACGAAGCATTATAACTGCTGTAATACAACACCACCAACCTATGTGATACATGTGGTGCGGCTCACAAATCGAAAGAAAACGAAAGCGATACACCACTCCGTACCGAAATATAATCAACGTTTGGATGACATCGTAACCTACTAAATGTGCTTATATTTTGGGACATATTGGTGCCTGGTACGTCTATAGGTGAAAACAGAGCTGTAGTTTTTCACCGGCACGGGATGGAAACACCACACACCACAACGCCACATCGCATAATCTCAGCAACACCCCCCTGGACGTCGAAACGAGGTCGTAACATCATGAAAAAAAATCCAGTTTTCTCTTGGGGGTGCTGAACACCTGAACGGAACAGGAAACATGAACTTTTCGCTGATCAGAGTCGTTGCCCCCTCCGCCTCGCCCCTCCCCCCCCGCCGGCCCGCCCCCTGGTTTTGTTTTTCGTTTTTGTCGTTTTCGCCGTTGGCGTTTTTAAGAGTAAACTTGTCGTTGTCAAAGGTTCCCCTCCTTGCGCTACTGCTGCTTGTAGGTGCCACGGAAAGCCGAGTAACGAAACGGCAAAACCGATCATTTCTCAGATCAGATTCGTTCCTCCCTGAAAAAAAGAATTAATTGATTCGACGCTGCCATCCATCCATCCATATGCAAGAAAGTCCGCCTCACAAAAGCGATTATCAGCATGTATGTTGTATAGTGCGCAAGCTCGCCCTTCATGCGACTCGCCCAACAACCTACCTCATGGCGGTTCGCGCTTGGTGCAAGGAATGTTCTGTGCCTGGTTGGTGAAAACCCGACGTGCTCCGTCCCGGCATTGTAGGGATGCGAGGGTCTTATATATATGGTCACACAACTACGGCCATGCATGACATGACTACACTCCCCTTTTGTTGCGTTAAAGCCGGCGTCGTTCGAGAGTACCGGTATACCAGTAAAGTTCAAATTTCCTTTCCTTGCGCTACGATTAACCTATGAATAGGTTGCCGGCGAAAACCTAAACGAGACGTTTCGCTGAGCAGAGCCGTTACCCCTTTGCCCTCGCCCCCCCCCCCTGCTCCCATGGGGTTTGGTTTTCGTGTTTTCGCCATTGTCAAATTCGTAATTTTCCATTTTTCCTCTCCTTGCGCTAGGCGCCGCCCGCCCGCCCCAGGCCCAAAGCGAAACAGGAAACAGGGCATTTCGCGCAGATCAGAGTCGTTACCCCTTTGCCTTCCCCCTCTACGACGTATGGTTATGGCGTTTGCGCCATTGTCGGCCAATAATACATTTGGAAAATTGGAAAAAAAATGAAAAAACAGTTTCCTTCCGAGGACATTAGCAAATCGTCCGGCAACATCTTGGATCAAATGTACGGGCGTAGAACCCCAAACCCTAACCCTAACCCCAAACCCGACCACACTAGTCGTGACCTGGAAAATTCCCAGAAATGTCCTGCCGGACGAAATGCTAATACTACAGTTCCTTCCCTTGCGCTCGGTACAGTATTAATAGTGTTTTTTTAAGACCTTCTTCTGGTTTAAGACCATCCGGCTTAAGGTCATAGTAGAGGTAATACCAGGTAAAGCGGCTCGTCACGAGAAAACAGAAGTTCTTGGAATTAGTATGGGATAATGTTTTCAGTATGACACAGTAGTGAAGGGTAAGACCATATTGGAGATAAAAGCACGTTCTTGGGCTTAAACCGGGGTGGTCTTACTACTGTACCTCGAAGACGCGAAGACAGAGATACGGAAACAGGAAGCAGAACGGCTCGCTCGTATACGCCCAGAACGGTTATGTGTACCCCTTAACCCTCTGTTGCTTGTTGGTTTTGCCGTTGTCTTTATATATCCTATCGTAGCCTCTGGTATCCCCCGTGCTACAGCTAGTAGGCAAGTGCGGGGTATGATACCATATAGATAGATGGTTTAGCTGAGGCCACAAACAGTACATCGTATTCATACTATATATATATCAAATTGACGCTGCAATAGCTCAAGCAGTGAATTTAAGTAAATGCAGGGAAGGGGTGGATGAAATCAATTACTTAAATAATTAATTGCTTGAGCTATCAATCGTGGGTTACTTCATTTCGACAACAGAGGGGCACGACTTATCACAAGATAACACACCTCCTGAGACGATTTTCCGAGACGGTGTTACTCTATTCTAGCACAAGGCGGGCGCACATGATATATTCACCGAAAACATTTATTTGGCGTTGGGAATATCTCCTCGAGGTAATATCGTAGAATCTCGTTGAGATATTCCAACATAGATCTCCTCGAGATATTCCAACATATATCTCGTCGATATATTTCCAGCATCTAGATATCGTCGAGACATTTCCAACATAGATCTCGTCGAGATACTTGCCGATAAATTTCGTCAAGGTACTCTTTGTACCCTCCCTATAGATCTCGTGGAGACTTTTCCATAGGCGCCATGCATCGGTCGGCGTGTTGCCCTCTCTCCCCGTTGTGGTCACAAATCAGCTTGGAAATTCGTCGGAATGGGCGGGTTATCTTACGTGCGTTATTTTATGCGGCGGCATGCCTCATGAAACCCGCTCGGTATCTTATGAATAGGTCATATTTGGTGTCATGGTATATGTACCCCCCCCCCCCCCCCCGTTTTCCCTGTGTTGTTGTGCAGGCGTTCCTATACTTGTTTTTTTTTTGGGGGGGGAGGGGAATTTACTTGCCCTACTACTGTTCGAGTAGTCTACTGGTACATACGAAGTACGAGCACCATTATTAATGTAGCTCAGAAGCATCTGGGTGGAGAGCAGGAAGAGCAAAAGGAAATATTTCGCCGACACGACGTGGGTGAGTGGTCAAGAGTACGTACGTAGCCTGATCCTTTGCACGGTACGTAGTGGCCAAAAGAGTAGACTGATCTTGACGCTATTTTGGGATTATACCCCAACTTTCCCTGCTGCTCCGTTTACGCCACACTCAGGCGAGTGACTCTTTGCATCGCTCAAAATTGGACATGGGGAAAACGTTTTTTTGTTCGGGTCGCAAATTTAACTATTCATATTATTAGCAACAATTCCCTCTGGCGGTGCGCGTATAACGAAAAAAAAAAGCGACAGAGAAAAGCTTGAGAAGCCTGCAAAAGAAATACGGAAGGAAGGTCACACATTCGGCTGAGTGGCTCTGAGCGACTTTTTTTTTTTTTTTTTTTTTGTAACCTAAAATCGACCCCTCTGCCGTGCCACCAGCCAGTATATAACCATAGACAGCATTCCCAGCAAGTGGTCGGGCCCTGTCCCCATTACTGAATAATAAAAATAATATCCTGTTGTAGCAATTCGACGCGAGGGCTGAATAAAGTAGTTATCCTCGCGGTTAAAACAATGAGAGGCACGAACCGTAGTGGGGAGGGGGGAGGAAAACCTTCTCTTATTATGTGACCCTGGATCTGGGTTGCGACGACTACGTACGTACGTACGTAGGAGGGAGCGAGAATCGAAGGGCGACGATAATAAATGGGAGGGCATATAGAATATAAAATAAAATATATACTGAAGTATACCAGGCATTCGTGAATAGGATGCCAAAATTGAAAAAAAAAACTGCCGTAATGAGGTGGTGACAGGCGATCGAAACTTGCTGCTGCTGCTGCTGCTATTACCGAGGACCCTAGTTAATAGGGACATACGGTACACACAAAAACCTACACATATCCCTACTTTTTGCCAACATTTTTTGGTCCCATTTACTATGGTCCTCCGGAATAGGTAATACGGGGTTGACTGACTGTCTGTTGAGTGTTCGGTGTTTGCCGAGAAAGCTTTCGTAACTTATTACCGATATTTACCGGTAAATATGTGGGTGCCATGCTCTCGCTGACGACACCCAAGGTCTTCGAATACGCAGCAAGGGCAGCCCCCCTTGCTCACATCTATCTTCGTATCGTTCATCCGGCTTGTCGTCAAGCCTGGGTGTTCCAACAACCTGGCGTCCACTCGACGCTACACAGACAAGAAAGGAAAGTGCCACAGGCTCTAGCAGAACCTGAGCTTACTCATAAATAGAATGTTTTGATACATTATTACTGGCATTTACCGGTAATACAAAGACGTTATTTGCCATACGACACTGTGCAGCATACACAGCAGTATATATATATACAAGCATACACTTCAACGGCATTCACTTCGATCTACTGCTGTGGTAATATCGCGGGGGAACATATAGTAGTATTCAGCACCAAATATTGCTACTAAAAACAGGGAAATGTACTGGTTTTTGTGTTCTTCGTTGGTTCCAATTAACTCCCTCGGAATGAACAGAAAAAGGAAGTACGAGGTATCATATTGATTCATCATGAAATTATAAAAAATCATCAAAAAAAATAAGCAACAGCTGTCGTGAGATCGAGGATGTCGAAAAGTTCATATTTGCAAGCTGAGTGTGATTTGTCGATCGCGTTATACATACTTGAAGGGTTATTCATGTCCTCATGCAGGATGTATGAATCACACATCCTGTAAACGAGGAGAACAAAATCTGATGCTTGCAAAATTCATGTTATTTTTCGTGTTTCGAGGTTGTCCGGTCCTGATTTTGCGACTTTTTGCACCGCCAACTCGTGTACTATAAAATGCTATTACTATAATGGACCATAACAAACAGGACCTACGTTTAGTGACCACAGAACTGGTACCTTTTTAGGACGAAGAATCGGCACGGACACTGGGTGTGCTGGATGTCGACGGGTAGAAAGGAAGGTTTAATGTGAAGAACACACACACGGTACACACAGAAACCTATATATTTTCTTGTTGTTACTGACACCGTTTGGTCCTATTTACTAGTGTTTACTATGGTCCCCCGTAATACCATAAAGGAGACCGCTTTTGACGGACCGCTCCCCTACACTAAAACTAGTACGTTTAGGCCAAAAATGGCCTTGACGCGCCAGAAAAAGACCGGTCTCGGTTTTGACCGCTTGACGGACCGCTCCCCTACACTAAAACTAGTATTTTCCGCCGAAAAATTGCCTTGGCGCGCCAAAAAAAAGACCGGTCTCGGTTTTTGACCGCTTGACGGACCGCTCCCCTACACTAAATCTAGTACGTTTACGCCAAAAATGGCCTTGACGCGCCAAAAAAAAGACCGATCTCGGTTTTTGACCGCTTGACGGACCGCTCTCCTACACTAAAACTAGTATATTTCGACGAAAAATGGCCTTGGCGCGCCAAAAAAAAGACCGATCTCGGTTTTTGACCGCTTGACGGACCGCTCCCCTACACTAAAACTAGTACGTTTAGGCCAAAAATGGCCTCGACGCGCCAGAAAAAGACCGGTCTCGGTTTTGACCGCTTGACGGACCGCTCCCCTACACTAAAACTAGTATTTTCCGCCGAAAAATTGCCTTGGCGCGCCAAAAAAAAGACCGATCTCGGTTTTTGACCGCTTGACGGACCGCTCTCCTAGACTAAAACTAGTATGTTTAGGCCGAAAAAATGGCCTTGACGCCAAAAAAATGACCGGTCTCGGTTTTTGACCGCTTGACGGACCGCTCTCCTACACTAAAACTAGTACGTTTAGGCCAAAAATGGCCTTGACGCGCCAAAAAATAGACCGGTCTCGGTTTTTGACCGCTTGACGGACCGCTCCCCTACACTAAAACTAGTATTTTTACGCCGAAAGAGGCTTTGTGACGCGGCAACAAAAAAAAATCGGTCTCCTAAATGTTTATGAGTGATCAACGTTGAAGCCTCATGCTGCATGCACATCTACACCCTACGAAGTACCCCTGTGACTAACCCCGAGTCATGCCCTCGGATAGCTACACAGGGCATACTAATTTTTAGATGTAATATAAACACGACAGCTGTGAGTTCGACCGACTGATTGGTTGGTACTCAAGAATCGCATCTGCAGCTATATGCTCTACGTATGGAAGCGAGGGAAGCAAATGCTGATTTGTTTTCTCGCGATTTCTAGCTGAAGGCACGTACCGTACTCGGGAAGGGGGGAGAAGAGCCTGCTATATATATACGCGCGATCGAAGTATTACACTCAGCTAGCAAAGATGAGTTTCGACGAAATCCTCGAGCTCACAGCTGTTGTTATTTTTTTAATATATATGTGACCCCAGATCTGAGTTACGACTATAGGGAGGGAGAAGGAGAAAGAAGGGCGAACATAATAAATGGGATGGGGGGACAAAATACATGCAGCTACCTCAGGGCATGGTTCGGCGAGAGGATCAGGGGTAAGAGGTAGAGATGCTGCCGTGCGCGGTTAGGGTCCGGGTTGATGATGCAGGTGACGCTTTTCGGCTTTTTCAGCTATGGGGTTACTCAAACTGTTTTGCAACGCGCGGGTTACAAATGGGCGCTCCCCTCTTGTGTGTACGACGGCGTGTTCGCGTGCCCATGGTGTACGTGTAAGTGGAGTTACAGAAAAAAAGGCGACCGCTGCAGGCAGGCGCGTGTTCATTCAGCGCATGAAGCAAAAAAAAAAAGAGCATTCATTCCCGGTCATGCTCATGCGCCATGAAAATTCGCGACACACATATGATATGCATGCGTACATATATATATGCTTCTCGACATCGTGTCACGTCTTTGCTCATAGCGTGTCCATGATATTAACTAAACGTATGATATACATATGTTGGCGAAGAGCACAAGAAGAAGAGAGAAAACTGTCGTGACTTCCCAGCTTTCGTACCCCCCGCGATCTCAGGAAGCATCAACAACAGCAAGAAGAGCAACGCAAAAAATCAGCGCATCATCAGACCTCCTCATCAACACTTTTTTCCCCCCGGTTTTTCAACCGAAACATTTGTGTAATTATTGTGTTCGTTATTTGTTTTTGTTGTCTGTTGTTTCAAGTCTAAGAACATGTAGATACTACGTCCGTCCCGATCATTTATTATTTATTTTTGCTTTATGATGTTGGACTTTGTGAAGATAAGCCACAGCCTCACGGCCGCGGCATCATGCACTCAGTTTATGCTGACACGAGACGTGCATCCTAAAGTTTGATGTTCGGGTTATACTCATGAATCATGAACATCTAATTATGAATTACATGGTTCCCGTTCGAGACTGATTGTGGTTTGGTTTCAAATCCCCGGGAGGGGGGGGTGTCGCCAAAAGTGAAAAGGGAGAGAACACAGCAGCAGCAGCAGCAGCAGGCGTTTGTTCCTCGTACCAGCGACTCGTACGTAAGCCCACGGGGAAATAACGAGGAACACAGCAGAGAAAAAAAAAAGGCCTTGAAAGCTAAAAAAACAAACAAAAAAAACGTACCAGGTATGTATGTAGTAAGCCACTGGGCAAGTAACCGGGCAAGTTACCCCTTTCATAACTGCACTGCTGTCTAAAAACGAAAGTTTTCATTCTAATTCCAAGTGTTTTGTCCCCACATCGGGACTGCAGTCCTAAACGGGTTAACACCCCGGCCAGCCCTAACGAGTTGATACATCAAACATACTCGTAAAGTGGTTGGTTCTATACAGCTACTAATATGGGGGACCATAGTAAATACTACCTGGTAGTAAATAGGACCTATATACGGTATAGACAAAAACCTATAAACTTCCCTATTTTTACTAACAATATTTGGTCTTATTTACTACCACTCTGTCCCGAAATATAAGCACCTTGTACACATTAATATTATTATAAAAGGTGCTTATATTTCGGGACATAGTGGTATGGCCCTCCGTAATAATAATAGAAGAAGAAGAACACACCCAAAGCCCAGGGCGGACCTCGTACGGGAAATTTATTGGACCCAGCGGGGGAAACTTTGTTTCGGAGGACCATAGTAAATAGGGACCAAATATTGTTCTGTAAAATTATGAAATATATAGGCTTTTGTGCATACCGTAGGTCGTATTTACCATGGTCCCCCGGAATATAACAACGACGGTTATATTGGACAGCTATATATTACATACTGGTACGAGTATATATACCAGGTACGAGTATACCAGGTACTGCTGTATCACACGTACATATATACGTAACTATAACTACTACTGACTGTACGTATATTCGACGAATTGTGTCAGCTTTTTCGTGCTGAATGCATTTGGAATAATGCCCTGCACACGCTACTCGTACACACATTGATTGTCGGATGGGAAGGAATATAATATTAATATCATACCCGGCAAATGAAATAATAGCATAGATACGTACACAGTATATTGCGCAAGTACAAATTATTGGTCAACATTTGTTTTATTGGTCTTACAAATGTACAGAGTGGAGCAACTCCATTCGATTAACTGCATCTATCTACGTTTTGGGGAACAAAAAAAGTCCTGGAGTTAAGGGTAGCAAAATCGCTGCAGCGTGGGAATAGGGAGCGCCTATTTGTGTCCCCTAGCTGACAAAGCCGAGAGGCACCCCCTAAACCCTAACCCTATCCCAAACCGTATACACCACCTCCATATACCCCCTACCTCTGCCCGTAGCGCCGGACCATACCCTCAGATAGCTGCATAGAGCCTATTAGCTGCAGATTCCAACTTGAGTCCCAACCTCTCAATCGGTCGAACACACAGCTGACGTGTTCTATTAAATCTAAGGATTGTTGTGCCCTATGCATCTTTCCGAGGGCATGATTCGGGGTTAGGTGCAGGGGTAGAGGGGGTAGACGTTGCGTACGGTTTGGGATAGGGTTAGGGTTCGGGGGGTGCCTCTCGGCTTTTTCAACTAGGGGGTGCAAATATTATTTGTAACCCGCGGGTTACAAATAGGCGCCCCCCCCCCCTCTCTCCATCCTTATCCTCTTGTCGAAAACAAATCCGTCTACGCTCAAAACTTGAAACCCAGGCCGCTTCCATGCGGCTCTGTCCGGACTCCATGGGTGGGTGTGTGGGGGGGTCTGTCATCGCGCCCCCCCGCCCCCGCCCCCACCTCTGTTTTTCTTCTGGCTTAATTTTCCATCATTAATATGAAACTTGGGTACACTACATAAGACAGTAGCGAGAAAACGACCGTCATCCTCGGAGATAGAGGGTGGCCACAGGCGGCGAAACTGGAAGGTCATACGTTTTTTTTAGTATTTTTTTCTGTGGAATATATGGAAACAACAACGTAAAGGGCGCCCCAACTGTTGGAGGTGTCTCTATTAGGAGCAGGAACGCTTCTCCGTCTCAAAAGGGATGCATGGTCAATGGTCAGATGACTGAGGCATGCAACAAATGAGTACCCCCCCCCCCCCGACTACGGTCATGACTATGGCCATGCATGAAAATGAAGTACACCCCCCCGCTCTGATTTTCTTCTGACCTTTTTTTCATCATGGACATATGAGGCAAAATGTTCAAAAACGCAATACATCCGTGGTCACAACTGCAACGTTGTTTTACCTGGTACCCGGTGTATGTCTACAGGCAGTAGTAGCTGTGCCTACGCAACATACTGCGTATGATATCATACCAGTGCGTTACGGAGGCCCGTAGCAAATAGAACCAAATATTGTTAGGAAAAAAGAGGGGAATATATGGGTTTTTGTTAGTACCATAGGTCCTATTTACTAGTGTTTACTATGGTGTGTACCGTAATAGCATGATCATTATTGTCATTGCCATCCGACAATGTTGGCATGTGACATAAATAGTCGTGTAGCGTCAATCGCTGAAACAAAAAAGACGAAGATACGGAAAACGAAAAGACGCGTGAAAGAGCGACATCCAGGACCGATTGACGTATACAAGAGAGCCCTCCTACATAAACCAACACCACCCCTGCACCCCATCCATCAAGCAGCAACTGGGCCCCCCTAACCCCCTCCCTCCCACTGCCTCTGTTATATCATAACCCTTAATTTCTATATACCCGATTTATTTCTGACTAATATACTGTAAAAGGACGCAAGCAACGCGCCTGATAAACCTGGCATACGGAGAAAAAAAAGACACAAGCACCGCGCCTGCTGGTAACCACGCTTGTCATTTGGCATTCCAGTCATGTCAATTTCGTGGTATTCCAGTATACGTTAACATTCTATAATAGCTGTATTATGTGTGTACCGGTATCGGTACCAAATTAGGCGCCAGGATAACCGCGGAAAGGGTTGAGAACTGCCTCGCTTTCCCGTACCCACTGTAGTTACAGTGCCTGTGGTACAGTTCTGGTGCAGTAATTGGAACAGTACCTGGAACAGTACGTGGAACGGTACCTGGAACCGTACCTGGGACAGTACCTGTGGTATGTACAGTACCCGATACAAGACCTGGTACAGTATGTTAGAGAGGTGGTCACACCTTGATCGTTGATATATACGGAGGTTTTGTGCTTAGCGCCTGAAGCCGACCCTCCGACCCGAACCCTATCCCCAGTGGTCAGTGCTGGGATGCTGTGCTTGGAAAGACTCTAGGTTCACTCGGCCGGCGTGGATGCTGTGCTTGGAAAGACTCTATGGTTCGACTCGGGATGCTGTGGCTGGGAAAAACTCCAAGTTGATTGAGCCGCGTATAGTATACCCTTAGCCAACCAGAGTGCCTAAATGGCCTACATAGCTACCTTAGGGATATTCACTATCAAGGTTCGTCCACTACTGGTATGTTAAAGCCTTAGTCCCTTGGGCTACTGGTATACAATTCACCTACGTACCACCTACCCAGACTAAGCCTTATAACCCCCCCCCCCCTGCAACGGACGGGATATGTGGGGTGGACGCGCGCCACACCAACACGCGGTTCCGATTTCTGCGGATTCAGAAGTGTTTCTTTTCACTCAGCCTTATGACAAGTACACGATACAGTACCTGGTGCAGTACCTGGCACAGTAGTACCCGCTAACGTACCTGGGGCAGTACCTGCGGTATGTACAGTTAGTACCTGATACAATACCTGGTATTGAACAGTCACCTGGTGTTATGAATAGTACCTGTGGGACGATACACCTGGTACTTGATTAGACGTGCCCGTAGTATTAGTATTAACGTAATGCGGGCCATGGGTACATGTGCACACCCGCCTCCTGTTCATAGACACTTCCGTGCATATTCATACGTTCGCACGGTATAATATCTCTCCGCGTTGGGTGGTTTAGCCATTACCAGGTATACATTGTACATATATACCACCGTTCGAATTTCGAAGTTGCACCGATATTCCATACAAAAGTGTCGATTTTTTGCACCATACATTATTATCACCGTACACACCACCGTGCCGACATATCGTCTCCTAAAAATAATAAAACATACCTTGTACTTGATACTAAACTTACAAGGCATTACTGAATTGTTTTTTCTCACCCATACCCCCCTTTAAACTTTAAACTGTACGTACCTGGTATCATACATAATTTTAACGTTTTCGAGTCTACCGTACAGGTCCCTATTTTCTGTGGTCCCCCGTTATAGTACTGTCTGCAATATACTACGTACTAGATGAAAAAAAAACACCCTCCGCTCGAGCCTCGAAACCACACCGCGCCCGCGAACCGGTAAGTATACCGCCCGGAATTGTTTTTTTTTCGTTTTTATTTTTTGTTTTTGTTTTCCCCTTTTTTCTGTTCTTGCTCGTACACCAATCTATCCGAAAATGTAAGAGCCTTTTGGATGGGAACACGGAGAACCAAACGTTTCTTACTTTTCCGGACAGAGTGACACCAGCATATTATGTATATGTATTATATGTAAGGGGGACTGCATTGTTGGTATCTACCTGGTATAAGTTTGTCAAGTATGCGGGGACGATTGATAGGTATACAACCAGTATGTGAATGGTATGATTGGAATAAGGGCTGCACATTGTCAGATGGCAAATGGAACAATAATATATTTATATATATATAATATATAATATACATTATCACGGGGGTGTATTGGTTATCGGGGAAAAACGTGCCGGGATCCGAACAAACCGTCGCCCCACCCAGTGGTGGATCTTTCTGGAGCTCTTTTATTAGTATTAATAGTTGTGTTCTTGTTGTCTTTTTGTTTGTTTTCGTCCCCATTTTACTTATCTTCGCCCGCCTTTCTCGCTCTCTCTCCTCTCTACGTACAGCAGTAGTAGTCACAACGCAGACCCGGGGTCACGTACCGTAGCAGGCTCTTGTTGCCCCCGCTACACCGGTATGCCTGTGATAGGACGCGCCTTGTGTTGTGTTTGTTATCGCGAGAAAAGGGTTTCAAGTTTCAATGCCTTTTTTCCCCCCTTTTGTCGATGTCGCGTCGAATTTTACACCTATTATTAATAAATACCTACGCTACATATACATATATGTAGGCGCTCTCTGCAGTTGCTTCTCTTTTTTTTTTTGTTTCGCTCTACCATGGTGGTACTGTAGTTTAGTTCAATCGCAGCAACAGAAGCAGCAACAGCGGCAGCAGCAGCAGCAGCGGCAGCAGCAAATGACCCTAAAAGGCGTGAAGAGTGTGCCTCATGGCTACGTACCCAGAACGCGTGCTACGATAAAGTATAGGGTATACCTTTTTTTGGCTGAAATGGTTTCTGAATGCTCCGGTAGGCTTAACCCAAAAAAATCGTCGGGCTTTTCCCTTCTCGTGTTGCACTTTTGTTCATCGTGCACTTTATTTTCGTCGGGTACGTAGCACTTTATTTTCGTCCAAAATCAGGTTTTTGACTTGCTATTAGTATAGAGCTCCTCAAGTGACCATACCACCCTCAGAAGGCAAAAGCTTATTAAACATGGTGCACCTCTACCGTAGCGTGCGCCACAGCTCCCCCGCGGCAAGGGGTGACGGGGTGACGCTCCCTGTTGCTGCCTACCAGGTATAAGCTGCAAGGGGAGGGGGGGGGGGGCGTACTCATTCGTTGCTTACCTTAGTCATTTGACCATTGACCACGCATCCCTTTCGAGACGGAGCAGGGGGGGGGTACTCAATTGTTGCTTGCCTTAGTCATTTGACCATTGGCCAAGGCAAGCAGCAAATGAGTACCCCCCCCCCCCCCCTTGTAGCTTATACCTGGTGGGTGGGAGCTATTAATATAATACCAGGTAGGCATGTTGCATACCGGTACGTTTGTTTCCTCCTCTTTTTTTTTTGGTTTTCCCTTGATGGTGTTCTTCTTTTTTTGGTGGGAATGTTTCTGAGTGATGAACGCTGAAGCTCATCATGCTGCACATTATCAGATGGCAAACGTAATATATCGTAATATCGCGTAGCTACTACGTAATATATGCCGGTATACGATATTAATAGTAATAACGTACGTATGATAAATATCGTACTTCGCATGGTGCTCCATTTCTGTGTGTTGCCTTGACATTAACCCACTTCAGAACTTGAAAAAATGTCCCACACTATTTCCAAGTAATTTCTCCCCAAATTCGTGGGACCAGTTCTTAAGGGGTTAAGCCGTTATGTCTTCCAACAAATCTGTATATTATACCATCAGTACACCCAGAGTGTCTGTCTTGATTCCTTGTCCCAGAGAGGTACTGATTATGTCGTCACAGACAGACTACTCCGTGAGACAGAGAAGAAAAAACAAGGAACAAAAATAATGGCAAATTTAGGAGTAGAGCTATTAATAGTGAAATGTCAACGTACGGGGTACGAGAACACAACGACACAAGCCAGACCAGAGACACACGAAGAACAAAAAAGGCAAAAAAAAAACAAACAAGAAACGGGATTCTGAAATGAAGCAGGAGGAGTCGCAAAACAAAGAAAGGCGTGAAAACAGTCAGTATATACGGAAGTATATCGCCTGCTCCCTCGAAAACACGTGAAAACACGTGGAAGAACGAGCAGCCTCCCCCGTCATCCCGCACAGGGATATTATTAATAGCACACCATGGTAAATAGGACCAAATATTGTTAGTAAAAACTGGTAAATATATAGGTTTTAGTGTATACCGTAGGTCCTATTTACTAGTATTTACTATGGCCCTTGCCCGTAATAGTATCGTTGACCTGGCATATGCCACTATGTCCCATAATATAAACAACGTTTGTGTATTAAAATTTAATCCAAACGATCGTTATATTTCGAATTTGTTAGACATGGGGAGGGGGGGGTGAACTTGATGAATTGGTGAATGCCTTGAGTTGGTACGGGCCCCGGTGGGCTAGTGGTACCCTCGAATGCTGGTAGAGTTGATTTCGGGAGTTCGAATCCCACGTGGGTCAGACTTTTCGAATTTATTCGTCAAACAAATGAACAAAAAACGGATTCAACTGCCGAGAGCGCCTATCATAGCAGCGTGGGTATATAGGCGCAAATCGAGGCGAGTCGTCGACGAAGGAAAGACAGGGCTGAACTATTTTCGCTTTACAAATCCAACGCACGAACCGTAGCGGGGAGGAGGGAGAAGAGCCTACTTTGTGACCCCGGAGCTGAGTTACGACTATCTATGGAGGCGAGAGAAAGGAAGGGCGAAGATAATAAATGGGATGGAAAACAGGTGAATACAAAATAGTAATCGGGACCCATAACATACACATATATATATTATATATTATATGTATAATATATGTTACAGTATTTTTACGGAGCACATTTGGTCCTGATTGCTATGTTCCCACCGTAATGGTATGGATTACTTGCGGTATTTAATTTTCCTCAGGAGACGTTACACAATATGCAATCTTGGGGGAATTGATGGCTTGATCAAGTTAGTGTGAGATTCACCAATTCATACTGTTCTTTAGTAACTCAACACCTTCATTTGTTTTCCGTTCGGAGGCGCACGGTATATATCACACAAGTAGCATGATAAAATACCCCGTGTGTTCTGCAGATAATTTCGTCACTTGCTTCCGGCTTAACTTCGACCTCACGGAAATGTAAGCACCGTTTGATACTCCTATTTACGCCCCTACGGTCCTTACAGTCGCGCCTACAGCGGTATTACCTCTATGGTAGAATCGATAATCGGCACGGACACTGCTAGAGATGTGCTTTGCTGGTTGTCGATCGACACGTAAAAGATTGATTGGCAATTTGATATTTATTGGTGTCGGAGATATCGTATCAAAAGTGTCCACATACCGAAATAAATCGATTTTTCGATAGGAGCTATAGATACGTATCGAACGTGTAGTTTTTTTTTTTTTTTTTTTTTGTGTGTTTTGCCCTCCATTCCTCCCCCGTGGACGGCTCCTATTGACAAGCTATATATGGACTGGCTGCAGCACTTGACCCATTCAGAACTGAATACAAATATCCCACACTAATCCCAAGTGGTTTGTCCCCTAATCCGTGGGACCAGTTCTCAAGGGGTCAAGTGCAGCCCAAGCTCTATAATGCGTGTTTTATCGTGCTGCCGTTGGGGTGAAACGGGGTGCCGCCCAATAGACTACATACAACCTCCATTCTGATTGGTCAACGCCTATACCCTGATCCCACCCTGGAGCAGATCCCATGTAACTCTTATAGGACTGGAGTCCCGTTTTTGGGACAAATTACTTAGAATTTGAGTGGTTTGTCCCCAAAACGGGACTGCAGTCCTAAAAGGGTTAACACCCTGCTCCCACTTTCTGTACGTATTCCGGGCAAGGACCATAGTAAATAGGGAACCTACGGTACACGTTAAACCTATACATTTGCCTATTTTTACTGTTACGGGCAAGGACTATAGTAAACACTAGTAAATAGGACCTACCGCACACACACAAACCTATATATTTCCCTATTTTTTACAAACAATATTTGGTCCTGTTTAGGGCCCGTTTTAACGAAGAAGAAAAAAATTCAAATTGAAAAAAAAAAAAAAATCAAATCCGCTTTTCATTGGTCCAACACACGCACCAGCACCAAAGATTAGGATCTTGGGGCATAATATTGGGTGCTGGTGCGTGTGTTGACCAATGAAAAGCGAATTTGATTTTGTTTTTTTCCAAATTGAATTTATTTTTTACTCGTTAATTCGGGCCCTTAGGGCCCGTATTAACGAGTATGAAATAAATTCAATTTGGAAAAAATAAAATTCAAATACGCTTTTAAGGGCCCGAATTAACGAGTAAAAAATAAATTCAATTTGGAAAAAAACAAAATCAAATTCGCTTTTCATTGGTCAACACACGCACCAGCATCAAAGATTAGGATCTTGGGGTCTAATCAATTTGAATTGGACGAAAAAACCAAGAAGGTCCCAGGACCTTCTTTTCCAAAGAATTCAAATCAAATTGAGGAGTTGGCCCGACTTGGACCGGCATGTCCACGGTGGGCAACCGCCCCCGGTACAATCTGGTCATTTCTTGGTGGCATCGATGACCACGACCGAGGCGACAACACGTGAACCACAACCCGAGGCCACCGGGACAACAGCCGCGCCCACGCCTATAGACCATAGCACAGCGTATCCCGGCGGTGGCGCCTCAAAACCGATCATGGCGGTCGCAATCCCAACTTTTCAACCAGGTCGATGCTCCAACCCGATCAAAAACCGATCGATCGACCCAAAAACAGCATGATACGCTCAAGACTTCGATAACACCATCGCCGCCCCTGTCTCGCCCGTGGCGTTCCAGGGATCCCTACGCCCACCCAGGAGACCCTGAGAGCGATAGCTTCCTAGCCTGGGCGGTCAAAAGCAAAAGTATGCTGGCGGCGGCGCGCACGCGTCGACGCATGCTTTCCCTCTCGTCTCCTCTCGTCGATTTTTTTCACCTGGGCGCTGTGACGCATGCTGCGTTTTTTCGATTTCATAAATATTTGAACGAGCAATTCACTATTCCCCATAGGACGCAAACCACTTTTTTTTTGCGAAATCACATTCAAATAGGATTTTATTTTCCAAATTGAATTTTTGCTGTCTTCGTTAAGATGGGCCCTTATTATGGTCCCCTGTAATATTAATATTACATATTTTGGGGGGCCATACGTACTGTAGTAAGCAGGACCTATCTGGTAGACAAAAACCTATATATTCCAGTATTTTTAGTAAGCATATTTGGTCCTGTTAACCTCGTTCCCCCGTAAAATATCAGTATTTGGTTCTATTATATGATAATTACTATGCCCCTCCCGTAATAGCAGTAGGCGCAGAAGCGTAGGGGCGAGGTTAGGGTTCGGGTTAGCGGAATACTACGTAGCGGATGCACGCTACGGTAGATGTACGGCCATGTCTTGTTTTTAATTGAGGGTGGTCAGTCACTTGAGGACCTTTGTATGCCTCTCCCCGAGACCTGATTTTGGAGGGAAGTAATTCGTAGTGCTATCATATGCTTGCCGGATGAGCAATCCCACGGCCTGAGTAAACGATTTAAAGCATATTGCAACACCAGAATGAGAGATTACGACCATTTTGGGTTATAACCCTTCTAGGACTGGAGTCCCGTTTTGGGGACAAATCACTTGGAATTTGAGTGGTTTGTCCCCAAAACGGGACTACAGTTCTAAAAGGGTTAATAACCCCTTAAGAAATGGTCCCCCGTTTTTGGGGAAAAAATACTTGGAATTAGTGTGGGATACGTTTTTTTCAGTTCTGAATTGGGTAAGGAGCCCCTTAACCCCTTAAGAACTGGTCCCCCGTTTTGGGGGGACAAACTACTTGGAATTAGTGTGGGATAAGTTTTTTCAGTTCTGAAATGGGTTTAAGGAGCCCCGCTCCGTCATTCACAAACCATTATTTCAGCCAAAAAAAAAAGTGGTGCTTCTTATCGTAGTAGCAAGCGTCAGCGTGTGGAAGGGCCACGAGTAGTTAAGAGCTGCAATCCATGGACTTTTGTAGTAAATAGTTGAGATTTCGTCCCCGTCTTCTTTCATGCCCCGTAATTAGACGGACGCTCCGACTGCTGCTGTTAAGAGCGGCAGTCGATCGACTGTGAATTGTCGCTCTCATCCCCCCGGTGTTCCTAAATGGTGTAACTGGACGGAAGCTCCGACTGCAGTTGAGAGCTAGTTGCGGTCCATGGACTGTAATTTGTCGCTCTGCTCTCATCTCCATGTTCCTCATTCATGCTGTACATATCTGATCGAAAGCCTCAATGCATCAACTATCGAAATCTTGTCGATAGTTTTTTGTTTTTGTTTCCGGTGTCGTTCGTATATGTCGAGATCGATTTTCGTTCGATATCCAACAAATATGAACAGCAAAAAAAACAGCTTCTTCTGGTGAAGAACACACACACAAAACACATTCTGTCGCCTGTTCCCCAAAGTTGTCTCAGTTTCCGATATCGCCTATCGTCTACGATCTACGATAGAGAGAAGGCTCTGAAATCGGAGCGATAAAGTTCGACTGAATTTGGAAAAATCGGTTTCCGCGAAGCCGATATGAATTTATTGATGGTTTGTTCTTGAATGAACCTCCGAGTGAAACTCGAACGAGCGAACCGAGAACCAAACACCCCCCCCGCCCCGCCCCCCGGCTGGTAGGGGGTCCAACACAGCCGGTGAAAATACGTTATTGAACGGTATGGCGTTGGACCTCGGGTGAGTCGGTTGCGTTTGACAGCGCTATTCGTCTACGAGTATATACTCGCTGGTCTCTGATCCTCGTTGCTAACCCATTCAGAACTGAAAAACGTATCCCACACTAATTTCAAGTATTTTGTCCCCTAAAAACAGGGGGCCGGTTCTTAAGGGGGTAAAGGCCATTCTTAGCGTTAACGGCTACGAATGTTTCATTATTGTTTCATTTTATTTATTTGTTTGCCATCTGGCAGCAGTGTGCAGGCAGCTCTTATTTCAATCATACCATTCGCATATCATCGTATGACCTACCAATCATGAGCTGAAATACTTTGACAAAACGTACCAGGTATACATATAATGTAGTTCCTCTCATGAATGCATCTACCGACTCCTATCCCGACATTTCACCGCCACGAAATCAAATCTGAAAAGGGTGACATCGTTACGGCGACGAAGGACTCACTATCTGTGTTATTTATCACCAGGCAGGGGGGTGATAGTAAACAGGACCAAATTATTGTTATAACGGGCAAGGACCATAGTAAACAGGACCTAGGGGAGACCCAAAAACCTACTATGTTTGCCTTTTTTTACCAACAATATTTGGTCCTATTTACTAGTGTTTACTATGGGCCCCCGTAAGAGGTGGTTTTCGTCTATTCCGCAGGTCCTATTTGGGTAGGCGGAATCCGACGCAAGTCGACGAGGGAAGAAAGTGCTGAAAACTTCTCGCGATAAAGATGCAAGGCAAGAACCGTAGTGGGGGGGGGAGGGAGAAGAGCCTGCTTTGTGACCCCGGATCTGAGTTACGACCAGGAAGGAGAGAGAAAGGAAGGGCGAAGATAAATAAATGGGATGGACAACAAAAAAAAAGAAAAAGAAAAAAAATACTATGGTCCCCCGTTTCATAGTGCTGTTTTTTTGTGTGAACGATTATTGCTCAAGCCGGAAGTAGGGTGCCCCACGAAAGGGAGGAGATGTCTGTGCAGAGGGGTCTTTTGTTTCCGTGGTTTTCTTGCTCCGGAGTGGAGTGCTTCTGAGTGCTCAACGTTGAAGAAGCTCATGCTATCTATGTACACATTGTTGAGGGTGGCAAGGACAATGACGATTTAGTCGTCGTATATTACCTGCCAAGTTTTTGTGTTGGCCTCGCCAAGCTTACGACGAAAAAAAAAAAAAAAAGAGTAGATGAACGCATAACGCAGGAAAAAAAATAAGCCTTATAGGACTGGAGTCCCGTTTTGGGGACAAATTACTTATAATTAGAGTGGTTTGTCCCCAAAAAGGGACTGCAGTCCTAAAAGGGTGAAGGGTACAAGGCCTTTCTTTTGAGGGGTATAAGGCCTTTTCAGGGAAACAAGGCCTTTTCAGGGATACAAGGCCTTTCTTTTAAGGGATACAAGGTTTTTTGAGGGTACTATGCCTTTCTTTTGCAGCGTTCATCTGCTCATTCTATGATCAGCCGCGCGCCATTGCAGCTTTTCCGTAGGATAGGACTTCCATCTATTAATAATACCTCTGTGTGTGTTACATAGTACCAGGTACCTGGTACGGAATATTATACGTATTCCTACCTGCAGTTCTGCGGTATGCTATTGATACTACTGCTACAACGGAGGACCTTGAGTAAGTAGAACCAAATATTGTTGGTAAAAATAGGTAAATGTATAGGTTTTAGTGTGTACCGTAGGTGCCTATTTACTATGGTCCTTGCCCGTAATATGAACGACATAAGTATTAACTATTAAGAGCTCGTACTAACATACCAGGTATAACTTACGTAACTAACATTATCGCATAGTAAACATACTAACATACTAACATAGTAACATAATATCCCCGCCGCCGCCGCCACCGCCACCGCGACCGTCAAAGATGCTGGGTACGCAGGGAACGTTTACGATATACCAGGTATGCATGATGTTACAGGGAACCGCGGTCTGACCCCCTTCATTGACCGCCCCCATCCCCACTATAACCATTCTGATTCGTGGGGGTAAAAGAAGCCGCCAACCCCCCTAAAGGCCCCGTCCCCACTAAAACCATCCTGGTTCGTGGGGGCAAAATAAGCCACCAACCCCCCTATACACTAAAAACGGTATTGTAAAGACCACCGTCATGGGGGCAAAATAAGCCACCAACCCCCTACACTAAAAACAGTATAATAAAGACCATCGTCATGGGGGCAAAAGAAGCCACCAACCCCCCTACACTAAAAACAGTATAATAAAGACCACCGTCATAGGGGCAAAAGAAGCCACAAACCCCCTACACTAAAACGGAGCACGTCGGGTTTGCACCGACCAGACAGAATTTTCTTGCACCCACCCGAGCGCGAAACGCGGTGCAGGCGGTGGGAAGCAGGGGGGGGGGGAGGAATACAAAATACCCAACGCAAATTATCTCCTTTGCGACGAGTATTTATATACCTTGTAGAGCGCTCGCTCGGACAGCGGCGGCGGCGGTGTTGTAGCGTCCGACCTACTTTTCCAGAGATGACGGTGATGTATTCATACATTTCATCAACCCCTCCCTTCCTCCCTCCCTCCCTCCCTCCCTCCCTCGGGTTTTCACCAACCAGGCAGACATTGCTTGCACCAAGCGCGAAGCGCCGTGAGGTATTGGGCGAGTCGCATGGAGGGTGAGCTGCATCCTGCTAAGAACCGCCTCTGAGGCGGACTTGCATATGGACAACAGCCTCCAATGAGCTAATTAAATTTCTGGTGTGGCCACTCCCTGAGACAGCAATGGGAGCACTATGTAACTGCCTCGCGGGTGCCTTACCATATACACACTACGTGATACGATCATTCCCCTTGCGCGGAGCAAAGGTTCTCCACCGCGCACAAATGATCTAACTAGACTGCCAGCTTTGGTGACCGCGAAAAAAAAACAAAAACGGTACCCTGGTTGTCTAGCTCACGCAGCGAGAGGCGTGTTTTACAGCGTCGTTGCCAACCGACGCCAACCCAACCTATAAATATATCATATATGTATAGGGGGGGGGCGGGGGCGGGGGTGGGGGGAGGACCCTCCTCGGGTCGACGCACGCTTTGGTTAACGTGGCTCCTCCTGCTCATAGTTTGCTGTTGTGGTGAGAGCTGGGCTGGGGCGGGTTGGGTTGGGCCGGGCTGGGGCGGGGCGGTACGGGACGGGCCAGGACGGGCGGGGAAGAAACGGGGGGGATGGGGTGGGCCGGGCAGGCGATGTTTTTTCTTGTGCATATATGTTTTCGTTTCTCTGAGTGAGTGGTTCGTATTGTTGTTGGTGGTGTTGGTGTTGGTGGTGGTGGTGTTGGTGTTGGTGTTGATGTTGATGTTGTTGTTGTTGTTGCTGTTGTTGTTTTTGCTGTTGTCGTGGTTGTTGTTGGTGGTGGTGGTGTTCTGATGTTTAAACTCATGGCCAAAATATGAAACTTTATGTAAAAGGTGGTCACACTAAAGACAGTTTTTGTTTTTACTCTTCTCAAGTTAAACTCCTCACCGTGCACTGTTTATATATGTACATCCCGTGGTCACACATACATTTTTATTTTGTACAAGGTTTCCCTTCGGGATGATCGCCGTGTTGAACTCGAAATCCCGGGCGCGGGGGGGGGGGGGGGGGGGGGGGGCCG